>JBBGZY010001985.1:0-285901 GCA_037952925.1 Lithobates clamitans | reverse complement strand
GGATGCTGACACTGCAACTTTACTCTAACACACATGTCAAACACAAGGTCTACGGGCCGAATCTGGCAGACCAGGCGATTTCATGTGCATTCGCATTTCTCCTGCAGCTGCAGCACCCACCTTGTCTCTTCCCCCACCTTGTCTCAGAAATTGGCAGCAGAACATAGGACCAAACTCCTCTGCCAGATCCTGCGCTTCTCTGAGCAGCTGTGGAGAGGCTCATCTCTGCCCCCCCTTCCTGTTTCAGCAGTCAGCTGACTCCAGCCTTCCTCAGGTCCTCCTCCAGACTCTCCATTTTCTGCCTCCCAGCCAGGAGCATTGCTAGGTGGCAACAAAACAGGGGCTTCAGCCCGAAGTCCGAGCCCAGCACTGGGGTGAGGGGGTAGTACCTAGCTGATGCGTGCTGACCTACTTGATACTGACCTACCTGACATACACTGACCCACACTGACCTACTTGACACTGACCTACACTGACCTACTTGACACTGACCTACCTGACCTACACTGACATACCTGACCTACACTGACCTACCTGACCTACACTGACCTACACTGACCTACCCTGACCTACCTGACACACACTGACCTATACTGAGCTACCTGACCTACACTGACCTACACTGACCTACCTGACACACACTGACCTACACTGACCTACCTGACCTACACTGACCTACACTGACCTACCTGACCTACACTGACCTACCTGACCTACACTGACATACCTGACCTACATACCTGACCTACCTGACCTACACTGACCTACACTGACCTACCTCACATACACTGACCTACACGACCTTCATTGACATACCTAACCTACACTGACCTACATGACCTTCATTGACATACCTGACCTACACTGACCTACACTGACCTACCTGACCTACACTGACCTACCTGACCTACACTGACATACACTGACCTACCGAGTGCAGCGGACAATTCGACCGTGTGTGGGCTTCATCGGACTTGCAGCTGACTTTTTCGGTCGAAAATCTGACGGACTTTAGATTTGGAACATGTTTCAAATCTTTCCGACGGACTCAAGTCCAGTCGAAAAGTCCGCTCATCTGTATGCTAGTCCGACGGACGAAAACCAACGCTAGGGCAGCTATTGTCTACTGGCTATGAACTTCCTTATTTTAGTCCGGTGTACGTCATCACGTACGAATCCGTCGGACTTTTGTGTGATCGTATGTAGGCAAGTCCGTTTGTTCGGAAAGTCAGTTGGAAGTCTGCCGAAAGTCCGTCGGATAGACCGTCGGACCAGTCTGGTCGAAAAGTCCGCTCGTGTGTACACGGCATAACAGGTTTTCTTCTAAGATTGTCCTGTATTTGTCTCCACCCATCTTCCCATCAACTCTGACCAGCTTCCCTGTCCCTGCTCAAGAAAAGCATCCCCACCACATGATGCTGCCACCACCATGTTTCACAGTGGGGATGGTGTGTTCAGGGTGATGTGCAGTGTTAGTTTTCCACCACACATAACGTTTTGCTTTTAGGCCGAAAAGTTCTATTTTGGTCTCATCTGACCAGATCACCTTCTTCCACATGTTTGCTGTGTCCTCCACATGGCTTCTCACAAACTACAAACAGGACTTCTTGTGACTTTCTTAGACCAATGTCTTTCTTCTTCTTCACAGAACAGCTGTATTTATACTGAGATTAAATTACACACAGGTGGACTCTATTTACTAATTAGGTGACTTCTGAAGGCAATTGGTTCCACTAGATTTTAGTTAGGGGTATCAGAGAAAAGGGGGCTGAATACAAATGCCCCCCCCCCACACTTTTCACATATTTATTTGTAAAAAAATGTTGAAAACCATTTATCATTTTCCTTCCACTTCACAATTATGTGCCACTTTGTGTTGGTCTTTCACATAAAATCCCAAAAAAATACATTTACGTTTTTGGTTGTAACATGACGAAATGTGGGAAATTTTAAGGGGTATGAATACTTTTTCAAGGCACTGTAGATGTTTGCTTTCAGGTTTAATAAAGCTGATCTGACCACAGAGCTTTATTATTTGTACATTTTTATCAGTCCTCCATTCCTGTATCAACATTGTTAAGGTAGCACTTCCAAGACGCGGCGTTCTCCGTGAGAAGTGCCATTTATATCCGTCTACCATATGTTTCGAGTCCTGGCCTAACTCCTAACAGCTAAAGTAATTATTACAAAGGCAAATCTCTGTAGACCTGAGACAGTTACAGAGGATCCCGGGGGACCTCCACGGTGCAGGTTACGAGAATGCGCATCTCCATTCTTCCTTTCCGGGAGTAGAATAAGATATTTGTCAGAACGCCGAGCGAGGAGCTGCAGGGAACTTGGAGGAAAATCTACTTTCCATTTCCCCCGTCCGGAGAGAACATGGGCAACGTAAGCGATTTTGTATCTCGTCTTCTGTATGTAGCCGTGACCCCGGGATCGCCGATTAAATCCATCTACCTGGCCCGCTGAGGTTGGAGGAGTCTGATAGGACTGGTTGGATGAATGTAACAACGTATCAGGGAGTGACCGTGGAGGGAAAGCAAAGAGAAACATTTGTTTTCTGATTTGTGTTCTTTAGATTTGTACATTGTATTCTTTTCCTATTCAGTTATTTTGTGTTGTTGTTTTAGCTTTTCATTATGCTTTGCTTTTATATCACACAGTGTTTGTGCTTTCATGTGTTTACGTTTTGTATGTTAGTGGATTTGCACAGCTGCTTACAACCCACAGCCGAGGCTCACGCCAGTGTTGCCGCACAATCCAAAAAGCGCGTTTTGGACCATTTTCTCGCGTTTTCATGCATTTCTGTTTTGGTCGACGACTAGCGATATCTGCTGTGACATCGTTGTTGTTAGGAAGAAAACAAGCAGCGGTATTGGCTCACACCCTTAGCGTTTTTATGGCCCATGTTTGCGCGGAGCGCGGCAGTTCATTCAATCGAATGGGCCGCCGTGCCTGCATTTCCGGAAAAAAAAAAAGGCGCATGCACCTTTTCAAAAACGCAGCCGCAGGGAAATCGCATGGTCTTTGACCATGTGATTTTTTTTTTTCCCCCTGCGGTTCCCGCAAACGCACTGCAGGCTGAGATGCATTGGGGTGCTATTCAGAATGAATGCGTCTCCTAAGAGCAGTGCGATTTGGCTGCGGGTGGTCGCAGATGCAAATTTTTTGCACCCACAGCCACGCGCATGGGTGTGAACCTAGTGGTGGCCCGTAATGCAGGGCGCCCCCTAACCATGCGTCCGGCCCCCTAATTTACATGCAGGGTGCCGGGCGCATGGATTCCAATGGGTGTTTTTTTTTTTTGTAAGCATGTGATTAGAGCCTGAGGCTCTAATAGGCTTCAAAAAAAAGGTTGGGCTTCACAGAACAGCTGAGCACTGTGTCCCGAGGCCCACCCAGTTGTGTGACAATAGCGAATTCATATACACTATCGTCTTTCCGATTCTCTTCCTGGCCAGTCAGGAAGCGGGTCCTGAGACCCGTCACCCGATTGGCCAAGAGGAGAAGCGATCGAGGAGGAGGAGGGAGTGGAGCGCAGGGGTGGCTGCCGTGAAGCACCAGGAAGGGGAGACTCCGCCTGCCCGCCGGCCGGAAGAAGCGCTGCCCGCGACCTAGATGGGGTAAGAGCGGGGCTTGGGACCGACTGGGGGGGGAAGGGGTTGGGGGGTTTTGCTTGTGACCCCAAAAAATATACCACTGGCCACCCACCGAAAACCACAGGGGGTAAAATTGGTGACACAGCCATGAAGCATAGCATCGCAGCATTGGCATGTGCGAGGGTAACAGTTGGGGGTGCGGTAAAAGTGTGAACAAGCCCTAATACCCAGCCACTGCATATGTGGGCAACGAGGCTGTGCGTCTGGGCCAGCAGATGGGCTCCTGATCATGTGACCACTATATATATTAATATATATATATATATATATATATATATTTATTATTATTATATTATTATTATTATTATTATTATTATATTTTTTTTTTTCCTGCATCATCCATCCAGCTGCAATGCACAACATTGGAAATCCCATTATTCTCTATGGTGCCCGTTTACATCAATGCAGTATAGTGTGCAGTGCAATTTTTTTTGGCCCTATAGACTTCAAGTCCCCTATGGGGTAAGATTTTGTTGTGACAGGTTCTCTTTATTGAGACAATAGTGGTCTGTTCTCTGTTGTCTCGCCGGTCCCCCATTGAAGGTAATGGAGTACAGATTTCGTGGCAATAACGCCTGGCGAAAATGACAGCCAAACCTGAAATGATGTGATACATGTCATTCCTGGGTTCTTACTGGGGAAATCAGCACTTTTGCTGGACACCCTCCCCTCTACCCGGCAACACCAATCCTGTGCTTTCTAGGCCAACAGGTGCGAGCCTTGGAAACATGGTGGGGGGAGGGGGGGCAACGTATGCACCAGGGGTGCGTGGAAGTGACAGAGAGATGAGCTCATCACCGTGCTGCTTCTCCTTTCACTGTCCAATCACAGGTTGGGGGTGGGGCCCAGGATGCACTGGGCTCGGAGGAAGTAGGTTTAATGATGCTGGCCATCAGACTGAGGACATCTAGTGGCTGAAAAAAGTACTGCATGGGGCAATTTCTAAATAATGAATATTGCAGCAAAAACTGCCTTTATTTATTTTTCTTTTGATTTTTTTTTTTTTGGATGGGTTTCTGCTTTTAAAAGAGGTGCAAACCCATGGTCTCTTACCTAGGTAGGGGAAGTCAGCAAAGAGACATTTGCTGGACACCCACCCCTCAACCTGGCGACACCAACCATGGGGTTCCTGCGCCCGCAGGTGGAAACATGTAGCTTTGGAAACATGGTGGGGGTATGTGCAGTGGAGGGGGGGGCAACAAATGCACCAGGGGTGCATAGAGGCGACAGAAAAATGAGCTCATCACTGTGCTGCTTCTCCTTTCACTGTCCAATCACAGGCTGGGGGGTGGGTCTAGGATGCTCTGGGCTCAGAGGAAGTAGGTCGAATGATGCTGGTCATCAGTTTGAGCACATCTAGTGGCAACCCAATCAGATGACAATTTACACTTATTGAGGGATGGTTGCTTATTGGTTGGGGAATTTACCCCGTTTTGCACCACCTTGATGAAACTGCATAGTCTTTGGACAGGTTTCTGCTTTTAAAAGGGTTGCAAACCAATGGGTTCTTACCTAGGTAAGGGAAATCGGCAAACAGACCTTTGCTGGACACCCACCCCTCAACCTGGCGACACCAACCATGGGGTTCCTGGGCCCGCAGGTGGAAACACGTAGCCTCGGAATAATATAGGAAAGTTCCCCCAAGGGGTTTTAAAGCAGCAGCACAGGCAAATTCAAAATAGATTGTATAAAAATACTTTATTTATGAAAATATAGGTTGCAGTTGAAATATAGGCTCTGGTTAGGGGATAACAATAACATTCCACGATACAGAAGTGCAAACACAAAAATACAGCATCACATGTCATATGTCTGTTGTGATGATGCCCCAACGCGTTTCGACCCATGTGGTCTTCTTCAGGGTGTAGGTTTGCTCTAAAGATTATTATTATATTTTTTTTAACATCTCAATTATTAAAAGAGATTATTGCATCATATATTCAATTTCATATATACAAGGTATAGTTACCACTGAAAGGTAAAATGGGATCTCCTCACCAGAATTTTTTTTAAAAACGTTGGATGATCCCGGAGGTTCCATGACCGTTCGTGTCCCAAGGGTGGAAAGAGTTCAACCCGATAAGGCTTGCAAGCAGTCACGCTTAGGACACCCTCAGAGGGTAAAAGGGGGGGGGGGGGGGGGAAACACCTGCAGCAAATTCCCAGTGATATCATAATATCAGGAGATAATTCTAATTTAGCCCTAACATATTACAAGGTATCAGATGGATTCCAAACGTTTGTCGATGTGTATCTACGTTATAATAGTATTATCAAGTGTTCGTCATTGGTACCAATTAGGTTCCAACTGATTATTTATTATTAATATGTTTATATTATTACAATAATGATGAGATGTTATACGAAGAGGAGAATTAAATGATGTGGATAATTATTTGATTATTAGTGTATGTGTGTGTTGCTGTGATTAAAAAGTGTTGGTGAATAGAAATATGAAATGAATGGACATGTGTCAGTAGCCTTGGAAACATGGAGGGGGGGGGGGGGGGGCATGCACGAATGTACCGGGAAAACACAAAAAAAACAAAAAAATACTGCGCTACCTATAGAAACTAACCCCCCAAAAAGCAGCAGTTAAACAGTGAGATGTGCACTAAAATAACTAATAAAAAAGAAATAACCGCGCTAAATATAAGTGAAACACGTGAAGCAATCTCAAAGACTTCCGTGAGCGAGTACATATATAAATACGTACCGTAACAATGTAATAATAATGTAATAAATAAATACGTAACGAATGTACTGGGGGGTGCGTAGAAGTGACAGAGAGATGAACTCATCACTGTGCTGCTTCTCCTTTCACTGTCCAATCACAGGCTGGGGGTGGGTCTAGGATGCTCTGGGCTCAGAGGAAGTAGGTTGAATGAGGCTGGTCATCACATTGAGGACATCTAGTGGCTGGAAAAAAAAGTACCGCGGGGGAAATCTCAGGATTGGGAATATTGCAGCAAAAGCTGGTTTAATTTTTTTTATCTTTTATTTTTTTTTTGGAGGGGGGGGGGGGGCTGGGTTTATGCTTTTAAAGTAATGCAACCCAATCAGGTGACAATTTACACTTATTGAGGGATGGTTGCTGATTGGTTGGGGGAATTTACACCTTGATGAAACTCCATAGTTAGCGTTTCCTCTCCTTTAATAATATATAACGCGATTCCATGTCTGAGGACACATGTCCAGGAAATTCACCGATGTGACCTTCTCTCTAAGGTGACTGGTCCTCCTACTTAGTGCTGCTTGACTTTAAATTATTAAGTCTGGAGGCTTCCTAAGACTGCTGGAGTGCCGGTGCCCGGTGCGTCACTTGGTGGCGAGGAGGGGGAGGGGAAGGTCGTTCCTTCCTTACCTGCATCTCCAACATCCACAGGTGATAGCAGAGCTGCAGGTGCACCAATATCTTTGATGAGGTACCTTTCCCTCCCCCCCCCCCCCCCCGTTCCTCTTCCTAGATTTCCTTACAAATCAACTTAATTCTACTTCTCCGGGGCTCATTGACTTGCTAATTTGCGTTTCTCGCTTTACGTTTCTATAATGTTCCTTCTATCTCGCCTCCATCTCTCCTTCTAGTGTTTCCTTACTGTCCATCGAATGTCAACTCGATATTTGTGACTTTGTCTTTGGAAAATGGGAGGTTTGTACCCCGTAATCATCTGCAGATCCCAGCCAATCACAGCCCAGTTATAAGTAATGTGGCTGTCGCTGTTTTTGTTACATAATTCTTGTTACTATTACTGTCTTTTGTTTTGTTTTTTAGTATTGTGCTAGTTAAGGGTTCTGTTGGTTGGATTGTTTGTACTTTTAGAAGTGTTATCCTTCCTTTTTATATTATCCCATATGCATTACTTGTTTTTTGTTTTTGTTTTTGTTTTTTTATGATTTACCTTTTCCCTACTAACGGAATTCACTCCTCATCTCTTCATGGTCCCCTCATACTGTGCTTTTCCATTTGGAACATTTATATTTATATTTGTTTACACAAAAAAAAGTGTTTTGTTGTGGATTTCAACATTTTCCATTTGAGCCTAAATTGAAACAATGTAGCAGATAATCAGTTTTCCAATATTTCTGTTGCATCATTTGTGGTATAATGGAAATAGTTTTTTTCAGCCCATGAAAAAAAAAAAAAAAAAAAGTTTATTTTAAAATGGGGTTTTCCAAACTACAGCCCTGGGGCCACATGTGGCCTTCTACAAGATTTTATCCGACCCGTAGCTGATGTGTACGGCCTCCGCTCTGTTGGGGATCCTGATGTAAGGGGGACCATGCTACGGACTCTGACCAAAACGAGGACTCTGCTATAAGGGGTCATTCTGGTGGGGACTCTGATGTAAGAGGAATTCTGATGGGGACCCTGATATAAGGAGGGCCCGGATATATGGCAGTCTGTGCTATTGACTCTGATTTAAAGGGTAATTCTGATGGGAACTGTGGTGTAAGGAGGATTCTGATGTAAGGTGGAAATCTGATGGGGGCCCTGATGTAAGGCGGGAGTCTGATGGGGACCCTGATGTACGGCGGGAGTCTGATGGGGGCCCTGATGTAAGGCGGGAGTCTGATGGGGGCCCTGATGTAAGGCGGGAGTCTGATGGGGGCCCTGATGTAAGGCGGGAGTCTGATGGGGGCCCTGATGTAAGGCGGGAGTCTGATGGGGGCCCTGATGTAAGGCGGGAGTCTGATGGGGGCCCTGATGTAAGGCGGGAGTCTGATGGGGGCCCTGATGTAAGGCGGGAGTCTGATGGGGGCCCTGATGTAAGGCGGGAGTCTGATGGGGGCCCTGATGTAAGGCGGGAGTCTGATGGGGGCCCTGATGTAAGGCGGGAGTCTGATGGGGGCCCTGATGTAAGGCGGGAGTCTAATGGGGGCCCTGAAGTAAGGCAGGAGCCTGATGGGGGCCCTGATGTAAGGCGGGAGTCTGATGGGGGCCCTGATGTAAGGCGGGAGTCTGATGGGGGCCCTGATGTAAGGCGGGAGTCTGATGGGGGCCCTGATGTAAGGTGGGAGTCTGATGGGGGCCCTGATGTAAGGAGGGAGTCTGATGGGGGCCCTGATGTAAGGTGGGAGTCTGATGGGGGCCCTGATGTAAGGTGGGAGTCTGATGGGGGCCCTGATGTAAGGCGGGAGTCTGATGGGGGCCCTGATGTAAGGCGGGAGTCTGATGGGGGCCCTGATGTAAGGAGGGAGTCTGATGGGGGCCCTGATGTAAGGAGGGAGTCTGATGGGGGCCCTGATGTAAGGCGGGAGTCTGATGGGGACCCTGATGTAAGGAGGGAGTCTGATGGGGGCCCTGATGTAAGGCGGGAGTCTGATGGGGGCCCTGATGTAAGGCGGGAGTCTCATGGGGGCCCTGATGTAAGGAGGGAGTCTGATGGGGGCCCTGATGTAAGGAGGGAGTCTGATGGGGACCCTGATGTAAGGCGGGAGTCTGATGGGGGCCCTGATGTAAGGCGGGAGTCTGATGGGGACCCTGATGTAAGGTGGGAGTATGATGGGGGAGCTGATGTAAGGCGGGAGTCTGATGGGGGCCCTGATGTAAGGAGGGAGTCTGATGGGGGCCCTGATGTAAGGAGGGAGTCTGATGGGGGCCCTGATGTAAGGCGGGAGTCTGATGGGGGCCCTGATGTAAGGCGGGAGTCTGATGGGGGCCCTGATGTAAGGCGGGAGTCTGATGGGGGCCCTGATGTAAGGAGGGAGTCTGATGGGGGCCCTGATGTAAGGAGGGAGTCTGATGGGGACCCTGATGTAAGGCGGGAGTCTGATGGGGGCCCTGATGTAAGGCGGGAGTCTGATGGGGGCCCTGATGTAAGGCGGGAGTCTGATGGGGGCCCTGATGTAAGGCGGGAGTCTGATGGGGGCCCTGATGTAAGGCGGGAGTCTGATGGGGGCCCTGATGTAAGGCGGGAGTCTGATGGGGTCCCTGATGTAAGGCGGGAGTCTGATGGGGGCCCTGATGTAAGGCGGGAGTCTGATGGGGGCCCTGATGTAAGGCGGGAGTCTGATGGGGGCCCTGATGTAAGGCGGGAGTCTGATGGGGGCCCTGATGTAAGGCAGGAGTCTGATGGGGGCCCTGATGTAAGGCGGGAGTCATGTCTTGGTAGGTTTGCAGTTGTGCCATACTCTTTCCATTTTCGGATGATGGATTGAACAGAGCTCCGTGAGATGTTCAAAGCTTGGGAGAGTTTTTTATAACCAAACCCTGCTTTATACTTCTCCACAACTTTATCCCTGACCTGTCTGGTGTGTTCCTTGGCCTTCATGATGCTGGGGACAGTTGACTCCTAAACCTATAAGGCTGCTGGGTTCTTCATATGTAGTTACGCTCTGGGGCAGGAAATGATTAAGTAGGGCACTCTGAGTCTTCATGGTCCTGGCAGGAGATTGCGGTCTGCTCTCTTGTGATGAAGGAAATGAGGTTAATGGTCCCGTCTTCATTTACAGGTTGTAGACGTTCCTCTCTCGCTCCTCCACAATCTTGCTGCTTATGTCTGTAAAGGTTCTCAGTTTTTTATGGTGGTGGTATATAGTAGTATAGTATATAATAGCCGTTCGTCACATTCAACTGGACTTCTTGTATAATGTTGAAGTTTGTAGCTTACCCAAGACTTTTCTTCAGTTCCAGTGGCGGTGTGTCCATAAGGGCATACGGCACTGCCCCTTCTCTCCTGCCACCCCCTCTAGCACTAATAGACAGATTGCATTGCATTAATCTATCTATGGCCGCCGCTGCCACCCCCTATTCAGGTGTCGGCCCCTTTTCGGGCGCCTGAATTACAGCGACGGGGGGGGGGGGGGTTGAAGCACCTGATTAGAGCCATAGGATCTAATAGGCATCAAAAAAGGTGACTCAGCTGTGTTAGAAAAGCAAATGAATATTTGCTTTCCTAACACTAAACCGCCTCTCCACCAATCAGGTGCTCGGATCTGTTACCCGTCGCCTGATTGGCTGAAACGACAGGCCCTGTGCAATCACAGCAGAGGACTGGAAGAGAGGACAGGAGAAGACATCGAGGAGCTAACCCACCGAGACAGAGTAAGTGCAGACAGCGGGCGGGGGGCACACTGGCAGCATTTGATATGGCGCAGTGGCTGCGTTTGATGGCACAGTGGCAGCAATTGATGGGCACAGTGGGTGCGTTTGGCACAGTGGGTGCGTTTGATGGCACAGTGGGTGCGTTTGATGGGCACAGTGGCGGCAATTGATGGGCACAGCGGCTGCGTTTGATGGGCACAGCGGCTGCGTTTGATGGGCACAGCGGCTGCGTTTGATGGGCACAGTGGGTGCATTTGATGGCACAGTGGCGTCAATTGATGGGCACAGTGGCTGCATTTGATGGGCACAGTGGGTGTGTTTGATGGGCACAGTGGCGGCAATTGATGGGCACAGTGGCTGCGTTTGATGGGCACAGTGGGTGCGTTTGGCACAGTGGCTGCGTTTGATGGGCACAGTGGGTGCGTTTGGCCTAGTGGGTGTGTTTGATGGGCACAGTAGATGCGTTTGATGGCACAGTGGGTGCGTTTGATGGCACAGTGGCAGCAATTAATGGGCACAGTGGCTGCGTTTGATGGGCACAGTGGATGCGTTTGATGGCACAGTGGTGGCAATTGATGGGCACAGTGGTGGCAATTGATGGGCACAGTGGGTGCTTTTGATGGGCACAGTGGGTGCTTTTGATGGGCACAGTGGCTGCGTTTGATGGTACAGTGGCTGCGTTTGATGGTACAGTGGTGGCTATTGATGGGGGGTTTTTTTCAGAATTTTTCCGTTTGTCTGTGCCCCACAAAAATTTTGAGCACCAGCCGCCACTGAGTTCCATTGAGGGTCAGGAAGATACCCCAACATTTATATCCGCATGGCACAGGCACCTTAAAGTGGAATTTTAGTTCAACACCAACTACTCTTAAAAAATGCTGCCCAACACTTATGCTGACTGACCTGTGTAATAAAGACATGAATACTTACCTATTTTCATCCCACTCTGATCCCGTCCCGTGATCCCCTGTATCAGCCAGTGGCAGCTGCAGGGGAGAGGAGGGAGTGATCAGACAATGGCTAGTAAAGCCTGGAACGGTGACATCATCCATAGGCTCCTATAGCAAATCCATTGTTGGCACTCCCTCCTCTCCCCTGCAGCCTTTGCTGGCTGGCACAGGGGAGCTGGATCACATGAATGGAGCAGGCTGAAATATACAGTATATCTTTCTTACACAGGGTAGTCAGCACAGGTGTTAGGGGGGGGAGAGGACATGTTTAACGACTTGCGGACCGCCCGTCGTCATTATATGGCGGCTGTTTAACGTGGAATACCGTTGTTATGGCAGAAGATAGCTGCCATAGCCACGGTATCGATTGAAACAGCGGGTGGTCGCGTTTACCGGAGGCGGGGGGAGGTGCCCCTTCCCGCCGCTCCCTGGTGGTCTCCAGCACTTACCGGAGCCGTCGGTATCGGCGAAGACGATCGGGTCCTCTCCCTTCGGAAGCGAAGTCAAACATCACTTCCACCCAATGGTATTAATAGAGGACATTTTTTTTTATTATTGAAAAAAAAAAAGTCTTTTTTTTTTTTTTTTTTTTATAGCATTTTAGTGTAAATATGAGATCTGAAGTCTTTTTGACCCCCAGATCTCATATATAAGAGGACCTGTCATGCTTTTTTTTCTATTACAAGGGATGTTTATTACACTCCTTGTAATAGGAATAAAAGTGACCTTTTTTTTTTTTTTTTTTTAAAGTGTAAAAAAAAATTTAAAAAAATGACATTTCATTTTTTTTTTATTGCATTGAAGTGTAAATGTGAGATATGAAGTCTTCTTGACCCCCCAGATGTCATATTTAAGAGGACCTGTCGTGCTTTTTTTTCTATTACATTCTATTTCTCCTTGTAATAGGAATAAAAGTGATCCAAAAAGTGTAAAAAATAAATAAAATAGAAAGTAAAATTAAAAAAAAAAAAAAAGTTAAGCACCCCGTCCCTCCGTGCTCGCACGCAGAAGCGAACGCATACGTAAGTAGCGCCCGCATATGAAAACGGTGTTCAAACCACACATGTGAGGTATTGCCGCGATCGTTAGAGCGAGAGCAATAATTCTAGCACTAGACCTCCTCTCTGTAACTCAAAACTGGTAACCTGTAGACATTTTTAAACGTCGCCTATGGAGATTTTTAAGGGTCAAAGTTTGACGCCATGCCACGAGCGGGCGCAATTTTGAAGCATGGCATGTCGGGTATCAATTTACTCGGCGTAACATTATCTTTCACAATATAAAAAAAATTGGGCCAACTTTACTGTTGTCTTATTTTTTAATTCAAAAAAGTGTATTTTTTTTCAAAAAATATTTCGTTTGTAAGACCTCTGCGCAAATACGGTGTGACATAAAGTATTGCAACGACTGCCATTTTATTCTCTAGGGTGTCTGAAAAAAAAATAATGTTTGGGGGTTCTAAGTAAATTTTCTAGGAAAAATAAAATGATTTTAACTTGTAAACAACAGATTTCAAAAAGAGGCTCGGTCCTTTAGTAGTTAGAATTAGTTGGAATTCCACTTTGAGGCCAGGTTCACACCCATGTGTTTTTTTTGCAGTTTTCAGAAACGCACTACAGTCCATGTAACATGGTTTCCTATGATACAGGTTCACATCTGTGCTTTTTTCAGCTGCTGCATTTTTGGAAAGGGTCAGGGATTTTTTTTTTCCCGCAGTAGATTGCATTTTGCGTGTGATCGACTTCAATGGACACAAACTAGAAATTCAAGTGTTTGTGTTTTTGATGCGTTTTTACATGCGTTCCACAAACTGTGACTAGCAAGGAGCAGGCGGCCGCTGCATCTTTAATAACCAATGAGTTATCAGCTGTCAGCGGGGCTCCCCGCTGACAGCTGAATGTCAAAAAGAGAATTGCCAGCAATAAAAAAAAAAAACGGGGAAAAACTTGATTGAAGATACAAGAAAAATATTTATCATTTATCCTTTCAAGCTCATTTCATACATAACTACCCTGTTTCCCCAAAAATAAGACCTATCGTGATTGTCGGTGATGGCTGCAATATAAGCCCTACCCCCCCATATAAGCCCTACCCTGTTTCCCCGAAAATAAGCCCTACCCTGAAAATAAGACCTACAAGGCCTTTAACTAGGGCTTATTTGGGGGGTAGGGCTTATATTGCAGCCTTCACCGACAATCACGCTAGGTCTTATTTTCAGGGAAACAGGGTATAGGGAACTAGATCACCCCAAAAATTGTCCGATTGGTAATTTTGACAGTTTGGGAACAGTCCTGAAAATGTCCATAGCAGATGTTCTCAGCGCCCCCTACTGTGGACACGTTGCTGTATTTATGAAGGGCCACGTTCCTTCGTGTGTGGCCTCATTTCTCGTATTTTTTTTTATCCTTTTGCAGAGTGTGGAACATCGTGTGCTCTCCAGGGATCCGTCGGCAGATATGGAGCTCAAGCAGCCGGATTCGGGGATGTCCTCTCCGAACACCACCATGTCTACGCAGCCGGCCCACTTCGACATCGGATCGCCCACCAGTACACTTTCCAATTATGACTCCTGTAACTCCAGCCAGTCCAGCGTGGGAGACAAGAAGCAGATTCAGCACACAGGACCAAGTAAGTTCCAGCTCTTCTCTGACTGAAGTAAAGAGAAAGAATAATTTTACTTAAAAAGTGGTTTTGCCTTTTGAGCTTTACCCAAGAAAGACAACCGGAGTGCTTTAACCACTTCAATATCGGGTAATTTCACCCCCTTCCTGCCCAGGCCAATTTCCAGCTTTCAGCGCTGTCACTTTTTAAATGTCAATTGCGCGGTCATGTGACGCTGTACCCAAACTAAATGTTTTTCATTTTGTTCCCACAAATAGAGCTTTCTTTTGGTGCTATTTAATCACCTCTCCTTTTTTTTTTTGCTAAACAAAAAGACCTAAAATTAAAAAA
The DNA here is from genome assembly GCA_037952925.1 of Lithobates clamitans. Lineage (NCBI taxonomy): Eukaryota > Metazoa > Chordata > Amphibia > Anura > Ranidae > Lithobates > Lithobates clamitans. The sequence goes on along the minus strand of JBBGZY010001985.1, from coordinate 271,295 downwards.
AAAAAAAAAGTTTTTCTTTGTTTCTGTTATAAATTGTTGTAAATAAGTAAGTTTTCTCCTTCACTGACAGGCACTGATAAGGCGGCACTGATGAGGTGGCACCAATGAGGTGGCAATGATGGGCACTGATGATGGGCACTGGTAGGCGGCACTGATGGGCACCCATAGGTGGCACTGATAGGCGTCACTGATGGGCACTGAAAGGCTGCACTGTTGGGTACTTATGGGTGGCACTGATAGACACTGATAGATGGCACTGATAGGCATCACTGATGGCACTGGCAGGCAGACCCAATCAATCAGCGCAGACCCCCCCCCCCCCCTGTCAGGAGAGCAGCCGATCGGCTCTCCTCTACTCAGTCAGAAGCGAGTGAGAAAAAGACGATAAACGTCTTTTTCTGTTTACACTGTGATCAGCTGTGATTGGACACGGCTGATCACATGGTAAAGAGTCTCCGTCGGAGGCTCTTTACCAAGATCAGTGTTGCGGTGTGTCAGACTAACACGCCGCACCACCGATCACCGGGGGCGCGTCAGCTGTTATCCTAAAACATGTCATATGACATCCAGTCTGGATAATTGAACCACCGCTCAGCCGTCATTTTGCTATAGGCCGGGTGGGAAGTGGTTAATCCCTCCGACCCTGCTACACATACTGAGCGTCCCTAACAAAGCAGTACAGCTGGCCCTTCTGTACCCGGGCCCAGGCTCCGTTCCTTCAAGAGGGGGGTCCGGGCGCCTGCTGAGCAAGAGAGCCAGCTGTACTGCCTTACTGCTGACATCGATCCTCTTGTGGCTCCCCCTGCAGCGCTTCCGGCTTCTCCTCCTCTCCTTCCCTCCAGCTGCACTCCAAGAGGATCAGTTTCAAGTATCTGTGCCCCCACCCCCCCATTCCCCATTCTAAACACCCCTCTTGCTGTTTTGGCTCCCCTGTGAACCCCCCTTTCGCCTGCTGTCTGGGCCCCCCCTGTGTACCCCCCTTTCACCTGCTGTCTGGGCCCCCCTGTGTACCCCCCTTTCACCTGCTGTCTGGGCCCCCCTGTGTACCCCCCCTTCACCTGCTGTCTGGGCCCCCCTGTGTACCCCCCTTTCACCTGCTGTCTGGGCCCCCCTGTGTACCCCCCTTTCACCTGCTGTCTGGGCCCCCCTGTGTACCCCCCTTTCACCTGCTGTCTGGGCCCCCCTGTGAACCCCCCTTTCACCTGCTGTCTGGGCCCCCCTGTGTACCCCCCTTTCACCTGCTGTCTGGGCCCCCCTGTGTACCCCCCTTTCACCTGCTGTCTGGGCCCCCCTGTGTACCCCCCTTTCACCTGCTGTCTGGGCCCCCCTGTGAACCCCTCTTTCACCTGCTGTCTGGGCCCCCCTGTGTGCCCCCCTTTCACCTGCTGTCTGGGCCCCCCTGTGTACCCCCCTTTCACCTGCTGTCTGGGCCCCCCTGTGAACCCCCCTTTCACCTGCTGTCTGGGCCCCCCTGTGTACCCCCCTTTCACCTGCTGTCTGGGCCCCCCTGTGAACCCCCCTTTCACCTGCTGTCTGGGCCCCCCTGTGAACCCCCCTTTCACCTGCTGTCTGGGCCCCCCTGTGTACCCTTCCCCTAGCAGGACTTCCGGCTTCCCTCCTTTCCAGTTGGAAATGACTGTTTATAACATCGATGAAGGTGCGTGTATGAGCTCACATACCTGTACAGTCGGTAGGATTTTTGGTTTTCAGTCTTATTCCTCTAGCTGCAATATTAGGATAAAAGAGGCTTAGCAATAAACTACGGCAGATGCAAAACGTAACAATTGCACCTTTTACATGTTATGACCCGCTTTGCTATACAAATCCGCAATGTATTTAGGTGTACCAGATCTAAAGAGCTGTATATATATATATACGGTATATATACAATTTGAATTTGTTTACTTGGTGAGTAGAGTGACTGTGAGATGTCGGTATAACAGACAAATATCTGTCTGGGGAAGGAGGGTGTATAAGGTCACGATAGAACAATTTTTATAGTCATTTCTCTAGAGTAGTATACATAGCGCCTTATGCTGGACATTTACAGGACGGAACATTCTCCATCCAGACCTGCTCCGCCCCCCACATCCCACCCTGCGGCTACAGACATGCTTACAGTGGGAAGGGGAACTCTGATGGGGACAGTGATGTAGAGGGGGGCTCTGATGGGGACAGTGATGTAAAGGGGGGGCTCTGATGGGGACAGTGATGTAGAGGGGGGGCTCTGATGGGGACAGTGACGTAGAGGGGGGGCTCTGATGGGGACAGTGATGTAGAGGGGGGGCTCTGACGGGAACAGTGATGTAGAGGGGGGGGCTCTGATGGGGACAGTGATGTAAAGGGGGGACTCTGATGGGGTCAGTGATGTAGAGGGGGATCTGATGGGGACAGTGATGTAGAGGGGGGCTCTGATGGGGTCAGTGATGTAGAGGGGGGGCTCTGATGGGGACAGTGATGTAGAGGGGGGGCTCTGATGGGGACAGTGATGTAGAGGGGGGGCTCTGATGGGGACAGTGATGTAGAGGGGGGCTCTGATGGGGACAGTGATGTAGAGGGGGCTCTGATGGGGACAGTGATGTAGAGGGGGGCTTTGATGGGGACAGTGATGTAGAGGGGGCTCTGATGGGGACAGTGATGTAGAGGGGGGCTCTGATGGGGACAGTGATGTAGAGGGGGGCTCTGATGGGAACAGTGATGTAGAGGGGGGCTCTGATGGGGACAGTGATGTAGAGGGGGGATCTGATGGGGACAGTGATGTAGAGAGGGGGGCTCTGATCAGGACAGTGATGTAGAGGGGGGCTCTGATGGGGACAGTGATGTAGAGGGGGGCTTTGATGTAAGAGAGACTCTGATAGGAAGGTAAGGTGGGGGTCTGATGGGGACCCTGATGTCAGGGGAGCTCTGATTGGGACTTGATTTAAAGAGGGACTAAAATGAGGACCCTGATGTAAGGGGGGGGGACCTTGATGTAAGGGGGGCAGTGATGTATAGGGGGGCTCTGATAGGGATCCTGATTTAAGGGGGACTCTGATGGGGACCTTGATGTTATGGGGACAGTGATGTATAGGGGGACTCCAATGAGGACCCTGATGTAAGGGAGGACCCTGATGGGGCCCTGATGTAAGGCAGGACTCTGGTGGGGACCCTGATGTATGAGGAACTCTGAGGGGGGCCCTGGTGTAAGGGGGGCTCTGAGGAAGCCCTGATATAAGGGGGAACTTTGATGGGGCAATTATGTAAAGGGGGGCTGTGATGGGGACCTTGATGTAAGCGGAGACTCTGCTAGAGGATACTGATGTAATGGGGGCTCTAATGGAGATGCTGATGTAAGGCGGGACCCTGATGGGAATCCATATGTAGGCGGATGCTGATGTACCAGAGACTGATAGGAATGTAAGGTGGGAGTCTGATGGGGACTCTGCTGTAAGGGGGCTCTGATGGGGTCCTGATATAAAGAGGGACTCCAATGAGGACCCTGATGTAAGTGGGACGTTGATGGGACCCCGATATAAAGGGGGACTCTGCTGGGGACCTTGATGTAAGGGGGTCCGTGATGTATAGGGGGACTCCGATGGGGATCCTGATGAAAGGGAGGGCTCTGATGGGGCCCTGACGTAAGGGGGGACTCTGGTGCGGGACCTTGATGTAAGAGGGACTCTGACGGGGACCCTGGTGGAAGGGGGACTTGATGTAATGGGGGAACCTGATGTAAGGGGAGTTTAGCCCTGATATAAGGGGGGACGGTAAGAGGGACTCTGATGGGGCAATGATGTAAGGGGGGACTGTGATGGGGATTTTGATGTAAGGGGCAGGGGCGAATCCAGAGCCTAGTCTCGGTAGGGGCACTGCCAGAAAATACGTTTTTTTGGGGGTAAATTTATCGGGGAAATGGCTGGTGTTAGCGCTTCAATCATCATGGCACTATGGTTGTTATGGTGTCAGGATGATTGAAGCGCATTATTACTCTAATTACATTGTTATAAAAAATGAAATGGTTCAACTCACCATAATGCAGAATCAGTGGGAGCCCCGAGCGTGTCACTTGCCACTGTCACCTGCCACACATTGCGGATTGTCACTTGCCACGTCGCCTGTCACGAGATGCAGATTGTCACTTGCCACGTCCCTTGCCACACGTTGCAAATTGTCACTTGCAACGTCACTTGCCACGTCCCATGCCACACATTGCAGATTGTCACTTGCCACGTCCCATGCCACACTTTGTGGATTGTCACTTGCCACGTCTCCTGTCACCAGATGCAGATTGTCACTTGCCACGTCCCTTGCCACACGTTGCAGAATTTCACTTGCCACGTCCCATGCCACACGTTGCGGATTGTCACTTGCCTGCTATAATTGTCTCTGTCTTGCTGTGTCCCAGTGTCAGGCAGCAGATTACCAGTCAAGCAGCAGAGGGGTGATGTAATCTCTCTGCTGCCGCGGCTGCCTGCACACTGCACAGAGAGAGTGGAACTGCAGGGATGCAGGGCTGGCGCCGGGCGGTGAGAGATGATGTCATCTCTCTGCTCCCCCGCCCGCCGTATCCCTGATTGGCCGGCAGCCAGCTCACAGTCAAACACTGTCACGAGCCGCACAGCTGTTCACCTGTCTGTCGCTGTCTCTCAGCCATGGAGCCGCCGTCCGCCGGCTCTCTCACCCGGGCGATGCCTGCCGGCCAACTCACTCACCCGAATTCTCGGAGGGGGGCAATTGCCCCGTTGCCCCCCCCCCCTGGATCCGCCCCTGGTAAGAGGAGACTCTGAAGGGAATCCAGATGTAGGGGGATGCTGATGTAACAGAGACTCTGATAGGGATGTAAGGGGGAGTCTAATAGGGAATACTGATGTAAGTGGGACCCTGATATAAAAGGGGCTCTCATATTGAAATGTTTGAAGACCCCCGCCTCTGTGGCATAGATGAGTAATGGCCCCGCCCTTCAGCACAAGTTTCTGCAGAGACTTTTAATGTGGAGGTAAGTTAGGGGCGTGGCTGTCACAGTGCCTTTCCAGTACCCGCTGGATGTGCGATCGTTTTATGGTGGGACGTTGTTGATCGTGGCGATTATTTTTATGATGGGAATCTGTTGATAGTGGTTTTGTATATGCACCTCCTTCCACTACAGGTTCTCTTAGTATAACGATCACATTGTATGAGATTTGCATTCACAGCCATATTAAACGAGATTTAAATAAACCCGGAGGAGTTCAGTTGCCCCCCGGTTGGGGGGGGGGGATTTCCTGCAGGTTGACTTTGAAGCTATTTGTGCCTCAGTCCGGAATAATTAGAATGAGAACAAGAATGTCTTTTCATAGAGTACAGACACGTGCCAAAATCTCCACCGCCGTACACTAAATCCTTGTGACACGGAGACACCAGACTGCTGTCTGTATATGATCACTCGCTAAAGAGAACCTGTCTGTCCAGATCAACCAGCTTCCAGCTGGGGCTGTCATTGCTGATCTCCTCCTGAAAATGCTGGCTTCTTCCTTTAACCACTTCATTACCGGGCACTTTCCCCCCTTCCCCTGCCCAGGCCCAATTTTCAGCTTTCAGCGCTGCCACGCTTTTTTTTCACACAAATGGAGCTTTCTTTTGGTGGTATTTAATCACCGCTGGGTTCTTTATTTCTTGCTAAATATTTTTAGAAACATAGAAAAGTGACGGCAGAAAAAGACTATTAGTCTATTGAGTCTGCCCATTTTATTTCTTCTTATTTTTTTTATTGACCTTGTTGTCTGATTTATAGATTTATGTTTATCCCAAGCATGTTGGAAGCCATTGACTGTTGACTGTCTCACTACCTCTTTTTGTAGTTTATTCCAATCAACTACCCTTTAAGTAAAATAATACTTTCTAAGATTCGTTTTAAACTTCCCTCCGGTTGGTTTGAGGTCATTTCCCCGTGTTCCTGATTTTGTTTTTGTTTTTTATATTGAAAAGACTGCCTTCCTGAACCTTACTCATCCCCTTTGATGTATGTAAAGGTTTCAATCATGTCTCCCCTTTCCCTTCTTTCCTCCTGGCTGTACATGTTCGGTTCCTGAAGTCGCTCTCGATATGTTTTATCCCGCAAACCTTTCACCATTTTTATTACCCGTCTCTGGACTCGTTCTTATCAATAACTTCCTGTAAGTGAGGCCTCCGGAACTGCACAAGGTATTCTGAATGAGGTCTTACTAAAGATCTATATAGAGGAATCAGGACCTCCTTCCTCCTGCTGGTGACCCCTCTAGTGATATAAAGATCTATATAGAGGAATCAGGACCTCCTTCCTCCTGCTGGTGATCCCTCTAGTGATATAAAGATCTATATAGAGGAATCAAGACCTCCTTCCTCCTGCTGGTGATCCCTCTAATGATATAAAGATCTATATAGAGGAATCAGGACCTCCTTCCTCCTGCTTGTGACCCCTCTAGTGATATAAAGATCTATATAGAGGAATCAGGACCTCCTTCTTCGTGCTGGTGATCCCTCTAGTGATATAAAGATCTATATATAGGAATCAGGACCTCCTTCCTCCTGCTGGTGATCCCTCTAATGATATAAAGATCTATATAGAGGAATCAAGACCTCCTTCCTCCTGCTGGTGATCCTTCTAGTGATATAAAGATCTATATAGAGGAATCAGGACCTCCTTCCTCCTACTGGTGATCCCTCTAGTGATATAAAGATCTATATAGAGGAATCAGGACCTCCTTCTTCGTGCTGGTGATCCCTCTAGTGATATAAAGATCTATATAGAGGAATCAGGACCTCCTTCCTCCTGCCGGTGATCCCTCTAGTGATATAAAGATCTATATAGAAGAATCAGGACCTCCTTCCTCCCGCTGGTGATCCCTCTCGTGATATAAAGATCTATATAGAGGAATCAGGACCTCCTTCCTCCTGCTGGTGATCCCTCTAGTGATGCATCCTAGAATTCTATTCACTTTTCCCACTGTCTGGTCACACTGGTTGCTCGTTTTGCAATCATCTGAAATAAGTCCCACAAACCTTTTTCTTCTGTAGTGTTGGCTAACTCTCTAACCCCAATGTTGTACTCTCTCAGGGGATTCTTTTTCCCTAGGCGCATTATTTTACAGAAATATTGAACTGCAGTCTCTACTGCTTTGACCAATGCCAGATCATGTTCCATGTTACAGACACCTCCAGGGATATCAACCCTACTATACACCTTTGTGTCATCAGCAAAAAGACATAACTTGCCCAACAAACTTACATAGAGATTAAATAGAACATAACCCAGCACAGAGCCTTGTGGTACACCACTAGTGACTGGTCTCTGTTCTGAGCCCACCTATTTGTGACAATAGCGAATCAACATTTGCTATTGTCTTCCTGCTAATCCTTTTGACCAATCAGGACAGGAAGCGGATCCTGAGACCGGATTGGCCAGGAGGAGAAGCAATCAGATAGGCCGGGAGGAGAAGTGCTCTGCCCCCAAACCCACCCTCTTTGAAGCCAGTTAGAGCCTTCAGCTCTAATCATGTGCTTCACAAAAAAAAACAAAAAAAACAGCAGAATCCCGTAGAACATAGAAGGCCCTGCATGGAGAAGAGGGGCCGGCGCATAGAGATTACGGGGCGTCCCTGCGCCCCTTATGGAGGGGCCGCTGCTGACTGTTTATTTAGTGTGTCCTATTATGATTAGCTGCGATTGGCCACAGCTAATCACATGGTACAGATGGGCTGTGATTGGCCCTGTCTGCGCCATGTGATTACTGTAACCATTTACAGAGACCAACACAATAGTACACAATGAATGGTATTAATGAAAGCCACCCTTTGTGTACAATTGTCATGTGATCTGCTGTGATTGGTCACAGTGATCATATGGTACTGGCAGCGGGCCGGTGCACTTATCATTCCCCCGCTGTGTCCACAAGACATATTTTTTTTCTTGTACTTCTAGGCCTGGTTCACACCTATGTGGATTGCAGTTGATGCATATTCCAGGTGCATTTTGCATTTTTCAATACAAGGTTTTTGATCCATTGAAGTCTATGGAACTAAAAACACGACCTGCCTGTCCCTGGTCGTTTCCATAAAATGCACAGATGTGAACGTAACCCATAGGAAACCATGTTAAATGGACTGTAGTGTGTTTCTGCAAACTGAAAAACGCACTAAAAAATGCATAAGTGTGAACCAGGACTTAATGTGTGAGTATAAATATTTTATTTGCTGTTGGGGCACAAAAGGTTTTGGCAAAATTTACCGTCCCTGCTCTCAGTAGACTGTCCCTGGTCTCCCTGGTCTCAATAGACCGTCCCTGGTCTCCCTGGTCTTAATAGACTGTCTCTGGTCTCCCTGGTCTCAATAGACCATCCCTGGTCTCCCTGGTCTCAATAGACCGTCCCTGGTCTCCTTGGTCTCAGTAGACCGTCCCTTGTCTCCCTGGTCTCAGTAGACCGTCTCTGGTCTCCCTGGTCTCAATAGACCATCCCTGGTCTCCTTGGTCTCAGTAGACCGTCCCTTGTCTCCCTGGTCTCAGTAGACCGTCCCTTGTCTCCCTGGTCTCAATAGACCGTCCCTTGTCTCCCTGGTCTCAGTAGACCGTCCCTTGTCTCCCTGGTCTCAGTAGACCGTCCCTTGTCTCCCTGGTCTCAATAGACCGTCCCTTGTCTCCCTGGTCTCAGTAGACCGTCCCTTGTCTCCCTGGTCTCAGTAGACCGTCCCTGGTCTCCCTGGTCTCAGTAGAACGGGAGAACATCCAGGAAGCGATGTAGCTGAGCTGTCACTGAAAATGAAAGTAGCTGTTGGCGGTATCTTAGCACTGGCAATGACCTGTGAACCACACAACTGATATGGCGGTAACGCTATATATAACTTTATGACTCTAGATTATTCTAGTCATCCCGTAACATGATGACTTGATAATGTCCCTGGAAAGACAGCAAATGTCTCTTATATAGCTGAGTCAGGAACTTGGATTGTTTGCAATGTATATACCAAACCAAACCTGCCGCAAATACTGACCACCGGAGCTCAACAATCAAAATCTGGTTGCTGAGAGTTGGTGCAGGTCACAGGGTGGTCTTTGGGTTTAAAATAACCAGTTCAACTACGGAAGGTTTTCCCCCCTTTCATGACCAGGCCATTTTTTTGCTATTCAGCATTGCGCTACTTTAAAGTGGAGTTCCACCCACTTTTACAACTCTTCAGCATCCCTCACTAAACTGTGCACTGTAAACAAATTGGATATTTTTTTATTTTTTTTCTCAGCACCTCCTGTATATCTGCTGTATTCATTTTTCACTTCCTCCTCCCTGGCCGCGGCCCATCACATCATTTCCTGTTTGCAATGCCTTCTGGGAAGGGGCGGCAACTTCCTATGACACTGCCGTTGCTATGGAAACCTGACCTGAAACCTATTACACTGCTTGTGCTGCACTGAGCATGTGTGAGATCTGCAAGGATGAGATCCAGGAAGAAATACAGTCTGGCTTCAGATGCCCACACTTAAGATGGCCACGGCCTGCTGTAAGTTTATAAAAAAACAAACTACTGCTATAAACTAACAAAACAGACCTTAATTTACAGACTAACTTTACTAGAATACATTAAACTTGTGTATTATAGGGGTATTTTTATTTAAAAAGTATAATTTCGGCCGGAACACCACTTTAACTGACAATTGCACGGTCATGCAACACTTTGCCCAAATGATTTATATCATTTTTTAAAGCTTCCTTTTGGTGGTATTTGACCACCAATGAGTTTTGTATTTGTTATTATATAAACGTAAAAAGACTGAAATTTAAAAAAAAAAAAAAAAAAACAATATTTTTAACTTTCTGCTATAAAACTCATCCAATAAAAAATCAAAAGTCTTCAAAAATGTAGGCCAATATTTATTCTGCTACATGTTTTTTGTAAAAAAAAAAAATAACCCAAATAAGCGTATATTAATTGGTTTGCTTGAAAATTATAGCGTCTACAAACTATGGTGTGTGTATGTATATATATATATATATATATATATATATATATATATATATATATATATATATAAAAAATACTATACACTGTCACTGTACTAATGACACTGGCTGGAAAGGGGTTAACATCTAAAGGCGATCAAGGGGTTAACTGTGTGCCTACCAATGTGTAATGTGTATACTGTGTGCTACTTTTACTGAGCGATGTTCCTGCTTTGCAGGGAGAGAAAAACAGCTACATCACGTCTGTCTGTAGAGAGCTCTGTGTTGTTTACCTACACAGGGCTCTCTTCTGTTATTCGCACAGCTGATCAGCGGGTCCTGTCCATTAATCATTGGCCAGGACCTGCTGATCAGCTTATGCGCAGCTGCAGCAAATGACATCACAGCCGGTGCGTAGTGAGGGCCCCCTACCCGGAAATACCAAATCTCATACATGTAAGAGATTTGGCGCAGTGGGGCCACCCTGCCGCAGTATAAGTGCGGTAGGCGATCCTGAACTGGCTAAAGCTGAGTTCCAGGTAGGGCAATTTTTGCGTGCACATAAACCAGCTTGGACCCCGCCTCCTTCACCTGGTCCAATTAGAGAATACTTTGCATTCATTGGGAGCATTCAACGTGTTCCCTGAATGGTGCCCATGCTGAGCGAGTGGCCACTTCTGTTCTCCAAGCAGCAGGGCAGCCTCTTGGCACGGGAGATCACTGTAGTAGCCGTGTACTATCAGTGTGTTCTTCAGTGATTTCCAGCCTCCATAGAGAACCCACAGGTACTGTATGGTTACAAAGCTCCAGTTTGGTACAATGTAGGTATAAGTATCTCATAGGCATGTGCAATTCGTTTCGTTCCAAATTCGTTTTTTAACGAATTTCGACAAATTCGTTAATTCGGGAATATCCGAATTAACAAAAACTTGTTTAACAAATTTTTTCCGAACATTTGGAAATTCGATAAAATTGGACATTCGTAAATTCGTACATTCGTACATTCGTACATTCGTAAATTTGTAAATTCGGAAATCTGAAATGGTAGTTAACTAATAATAACTTAACTATTAGTAATTACTAGTAACTTTTAAATTATAGGTTTTGTAATTTCCTTTAAAATTTGGCTGTTAGTGAACGTAACACATACAAATTTATCCAAAGTTATGAATGATCCGAAAAAACGGAATGGAACTAAATGAATTGATAATAATAAATAACAATACTAATAATAACAACGTTTTATTATTATTATTTATTATTAATTTGTTCCGTTCCATTTGTTTAGATGCAGCATTCGTTTTGGATAATTCGTAACTTCGGATAAATTCATAGTTACATAGTAGGTGAGGTTGAAAAAAGACACAAGTCCATCAAGTCCAACCTATGTGTGTGATTATGTGTCAGTATTACATTACATATCCCTGTATATTGCGGTCATTCAGGTGATTATCTAATAGTTTCTTGAAGCTATCAATGCTCCCCGCTGAGACCACCGCCTGTGGAAGGGAATTTCACATCCTTGCCGCTCTTACAGTAAAGAACCCTCTACGTAGTTTAAGGTTAAACCTCTTTTCTTCTAATTGTAATGAGTGGCCACGAGTCTTATTAAACTCTCTTCTGCGAAAAAGTTTTATCCCTATTGTGGGGTCACCAGTACAGTATTTGTAAATTGAAATCATATCCCCTCTCAAGCGTCTCTTCTCCAGAGAGAATAAGTTCAGAGCTCACAACCTTTCCTCATAACTAATATCCTCCAGACCCTTTATTAGCTTTGTTGCCCTTCTTTGTACTCGCTCCATTTCCAGTACGTCCCTCCTGAGGACTGGTGCCCAGAACTGGACAGCATACTCCAGGTGCGGCCGGACCAGAGTCTTGTAGAGCGGGAGAATTATCGTTTTATCTCTGCAGTTGATCCCCCTTTTAATGCCAATATTCTGTTTGCTTTATTAGCAGCAGCTTGGCATTGCTGAGCCTATCATCTACTAGGACCCCCAGGTCCTTTTCCATCCTAGATTCCCCCAGAGGTTCTCCCCCCAGTCTATAGATTGCATTCAGATTTTTGCCACCCAAATGCATTATTTTACATTTTTCTACATTGAACCTCATTTGCCATGTAGTCGCCCCTCCCCCATTCATTTGTTCAGGTCTTTTTGCAAGATTTCCACATCCTGCGGAGAAGTTATTGCCCTGCTTAGCTTAGTATCGTCTGCAAATACAGAGATTGAACTGTTTATCCCATCCTCCAGGTCGTTTATAAACAAATTAAATAGGATTTGTCCCACCACAGAACCCTGGGGGACCCCACTACCCACCCCTGACCATTCTGAGTACTCCCCATTTATCACCACCCTCTGAACACGCCCTTGTAGCCAGTTTTCAATCCATGTACTCACCCTATGGTCCATGCCAACGGACCTTATTTTGTACAGTAAACGTTTATGGGGAACTGTGTCAAATGCTTTTGCAAAATCCAGATACACCACGTCTACGGGCCTTCCTTTATCTAGATGGCAACTCACCTCCTCATAGAAGGTTAATAGATTGGTTTGGCAAGAACGATTCTTCATGAATCCATGCTGATTACTGCTAATGATACTGTTCTTATTACTAAAATCTTGTATATAGTCCCTTATCATCCCCTCCAAGAGTTTACATACTATTGATGTTAGGCTAACTGGTCTGTAATTCCCAGGGATGTTTTTTGGGCCCTTTTTAAATATTGGTGCTACATTGGCTTTTCTCCAATCAGCTGGTACCATTCCAGTCAATAGACTGTCAGTAAAAATTAGAAACAACGGTCTGGCAATCACCTGACTGAGTTCCCCAAGTACCCTCGGATGCAAGCCATCTGGTCCCGGTGATTTATTAATGTTAAGTTTCTCAAGTCTAATTTTAATTCCATCCTCTGTTAACCATGTAGGTGCTTCCTGTGATGTGTCATGAGGATAAACACTGCAGTTTTGGTTACTGAAGCCCCCCGATTCACTCGTGAAGACTGAGGAGAAGAATAAATTCAATACCTTTGCCATCTCCCCATCCTTTGTAACCAGATGTCCTTCCTCATTCTTTATGGGGCCAATATGGTCTGTCCTCCCTTTTTTACTGTTTACATACTTAAAGAATTTCTTGGGATTTTTTTTGCTCTCCTCCGCTATGTGTCTTTCATGTTCTATCTTAGCCATCCTAATTGCACCCTTACATTTCTTATTGCATTCTTTATAAATTCTGAATGCTGTGGATGATCCCTCAACCTTGTATTTTTTGAAGGCCTTCTCCTTTGCTTTTATATGCATTTTTACATTGGAGTTAAGCCATCCAGGATGTTTGTTCGCTCTTTTAAATTTATTACCCAATGGGATACATTGGCTAATGCCCTTATTTAATATGCTCTTAAAGCAAACCCATCTCTCCTCCGTATTCTTTGTTCCTAATATTTTATCCCAATTTATGCCTTTTAGCAAGGTTTGTAGTTTAGGGAAGTTGGTCCTTTTGAAATTCAGTGTCTTTGTGTTCCCTTCATGTCTCCTATTTGTGTGATTTATACTGAAACCAATTGACCTGTGATCGCTGTTACCTAAATTGCCCCGTATTTCCACATCTGTGATCAGGTTTGTATTGTTGGTAATCAGTAGATCCAGTAATGTTTTATTTCTAGTTGGTGCGTCTACCATCTGACCCATAAAATTGTCCTGCAAGACACTAAGGAACTGGCGAGCCTTAAATGAATGCGCGGTTCCCTCCGCCCAGTCTATGTCTGGATAATTAAAATCCCCCATTATGATAACACTTCCCATCCTTGCTGCTAATCCAATTCGTATTTGTTACGTTCACTGACAGTCAAATTTGAAAGGAAATTACAATACCTATAATTTAATAGTTACTATTTCAGATTTTTGAATTTTCTGGTTTTTGGATTTTCAAACTTCAAATTTACAAATTTCCGAATTTTCTAATTTACAAATGTACGATTTTACGAATTTACGAATTTACAAATGTACAAATGTAAAAATGTACGAATGTACGAATGAACGAATGTATGAATTAATGAATGTACGAACGAACGCATTTACGAATCGCGATCATAACGAATGACCCGAAAAACGAAAAAAATAAAATAAACGAATGAAACGAAAATGAACAAATTTTTTGGCTGTGCACATGTCTAGTATCTCATACCTGATAACCAATGGGGAAACTGGAAATCCCTGTAGTGCAATGATCATTACAATCGTCCGGGTCCTGTGCCAAGCAGCTTCCCCTCTGAATACTGACCACAGGAGGGCACTGGCTCAACACCACCGCCATTCAAAGAATGCCTTGACGTTTTTTCAAATACAAGAAGTTCCCTGATTAGACGAATCGGAGAGGAGGGGTGGTGATGTTACAATCTCCACCTTGTCAAATAAGAGAACGCACAATACCCAAGCAGGACCCAGAAGCAGAGCAAAACGCATCGGGGGCTTCCAGCCTTGGGTAAAAAGTATTGGAAAGGTTCTTTTCTCTTCCAGCATGACTGTACTCAAGGCCAGCTCCATAAGGACCTGCTTTGACCAGTTTGACATGGAGGAACTTGAGTGTCATGCACAGAGCCCTGACCTCAACCCTACTGAACACCTTTGGCGAGCCAGGTCTTCTAATCCAACATCGGTACCTGACCTCACAAATTGGCACAAATTCCCACAGACACCCTCCAGAATCTTGTATAAAGCCTTTCCAGAAGAGTGGAGGATGTTCTAACTGCAAAAGGGGGCAACTCTGTTAATGGCCGTGGTTGTGGAATGGGATGCCCAACAAGCTCATATAGGTGTGATGGTTCAGTGTTCATTAACTATTCAGATATCATCTATATTAATCTCTCCGTTTATGTACTGCATAGTGCTAGGGTGGCCATACATAGAGAGTGATGTCACCAGCACACCAAGATCTCCAAAATAGGTCCCAAGGTTTAATCAATGATCAGATTGTTACTGCAGATAGCAAAGTTTCGGAGCCACACAGGACCCCTTCATCAGGCGTGTGACAGGGTGGTCATACATATTACACACTGATTGCACAAGCTCTGTACAATGTCCTTTTAGACTTGCCAACAACCATGTAATGTGTCCAAAGTATCCAATAACATAGACCCATGTACGATGCCCCCTTTGTCCCTCCTTACTTCTCTGGCCCCATGTATTCCTATAGGCGAGCCGTACTTCAATGCATGGCTATGGAATTCTAGCCTCTGCCCATTTGTAAATGATCGGTGACTACACTGATCTACCTCACACAGACTTCTGCCCACGGTGGTCTCAGACGTTCCCTTGGTGCCCTCCATAGGCCGTCAATAGAGGAAGCTGTAAAAGACTTCAGACGAGGAAACCCAGAGCGAGATCCCAAACAGAACTAATATTTAGTTGATGGGAATTGGGGAATCTCATTGCCTCCTACAGATGGTGGCTTTTTTTTACCGCCTTCGTTCTCCTCTCTGCCTTGTAATCTGATATGAACCACAATGCATGTTTTTTTTTTTGTTTTGTTCCGTTATTAATGATGGAACTTTCTCAGCATTAATAAAAATCTAAACTTCCACATTTTCTCTTTTTCCGTCCGCTCTGTGCTCACGTTACATCTCCATTGTACAACCAGAACCTGTTTTACCTTCATCTTTCGACTGGGATTTCTTCCAGCACAATGGGTTGTGTCTGACAGTGGGTGGAAATGTTCAGTATTCTTTCCCCAGGCGATCGAACGCCATGACTGGGTGTGCGAGGAGCAATGCACCAAAAGCAGAACATATCAGGTCAAGATTGGAATTCAGATTTGGGGCTCATTCACACGTGCGCCTTTTATTGCTGCCCTCTGAAAAGGTGAAGGTGGATCGGTTTGCAGAGGGTGTTTGAAAGGCGGTGAGAAGGTGATGTTTCGCATCCTCCCTTACCTGTTTCAACCCTCAAAATGCCAACACACTACACCGCAACATTGCGTCCAGTTGCAGGGCGGTTGCAGTGTGACCCCATTCACCTGAATAGTTCTTGTCCGAATGCAGTGTGGATCCTGAGGGGTAATTTGTACGAATATATGGAAAAACAGCGTAGTAACAATGAAGTAAGTGTTTCAAACCAGTAAGATGGCTGCACTCCACTCCAATACGCGATGACGTCAGACGCTGACGTCACACGCTGATGCTCCACCCTACACGTTTTGTCATCAAAAGATGTTGTCTGCTATCTTTAATTAGTATGAATGCTCCAGATGCTGGATGCTTAAAGTGGTAGTAAACTACCAGAAAAAAAATGTTAAAAATGTGCCCCCTGCAGGTTTAAGTCGTAATGTAACTAGTATGCACCGCATATTAGCACATTGACTGACTTACCTGGACACGGAGCCCTCCTGTGCAGCGCTGTCATGGATCCTGGGTACTTCCACCTTCACCTTGCTTCCAGGTTTGTGGGCTCGGGCTGTATCATTAGCCGAAGTCACAATGACATCACTTCCACGCATGCGCCCGGGAGCCCCACCCCCCGGCACAGAGCTCTAAAGGTACGGCACGGGTATTCCGTCCCTTCAGAGCGCATGTGCTGGTGACGTCGCTAGGTGATTTTCAATGTGAATATCTCCTAAACAGTGCAAGGTTAGGAGAGATTCACTGTACCTATAGGCAAGCCTTATTATAGGCTTACCTGTAGGTACAAGTTAAAAAGTGGACTTAAAGCGGAGTTCCACCTATTTAAAAGTTAGCAGCTGCAAAAAGTGTAGCTGCTGACTTTTAGTAATTGGACACTTACCTGTCCTACAGTCCAGCGATGCGGGCGAACGAAGCCTTGCTCCTCTCCCTCTCCTCTCTGCGGCGCCGGCATTGTAACTGTGGGCGCTGCACTGGCCGGGCAATCTTCTGGGACCTGTGACGTGTCCCAGATGATTGCCGAGAGGGAGGGGGGAGAGATGAACTTCCTTCCAGTGCCGCGGAGCCCCGGGAGGAAGTGGGAGCTGGGTGCCTCTAAAAAGAGGATATCTGCCCCCCCCCCCCCCCCAAAAAAAATTACATGCCAAATGTGGCATGTCAGGGGGTCACCTACACTTAAAGTGGAAGTTTAAATTTTGGGTGGAACTCCGCTTTAACTTCTACTTTAACCACTATCAAGACCGCAATGTGGTCTGAATTGCTTTACTGGGATTATGACTGAAGATATCAGCCATAACCCTGGTATGGTTTTCACAGCCAGCGGCTGCTTTCCCATGAGCCACTGGAACCCTTTCAGAAGGAGCAGGAGGGGACATCCACCCCCATCATCCCCTTCCCATCGTACAGCCCCCCCCCCCCCCAGGTTTCTCAGGTTTACTGCTTCTGCCGGTTCGCCCAAGAAACGATCCGACGGTGCGGCTGGCTGGTCCCAGAGATCATCAAAGAACAGATCCTCTTTGATCACCTCTATGGCTTTGGAGGACCGGAGCGGTGTTGGTCCAGGCTGGAAGTAAACGTTTTTGTTTTTTTAAAGCAAAAGGTCAAAAAAAGTTTTTCTTTTTTTTTGATCTTTTGCTTTTAAAGGTGAATGAGATTTGGGGTCTTTTGGACCCCAGATCTCTCCATAAAGAGAACCTACCGTCCTTATTTCTCTTACAACGAATGTTTACCTAACCTTGTAATAGGAATAAAGTTGATTAAAAAAAAAAATTAAAGGGACAGAGTCAAAATAAAAAGTAAAATAAATTTTAAAAAAATTATTTAAAGCGCCCTAATACCTCCGTGCAGAAGCGAACGCATACGTAAGTCGTGCAACACATGTGAGGTATCGCCGCCAACGTCAGCGCGAGAGAAAAATAATTCTAGCACCAGACCTCCTCTGTAACTCTAAACTGGTAGCCTGTAAAGGCATTTAAAGCGTCGCCTATGGATTCATTCAGTCATTCTGCAAGCAATTTTAGAGTGTGACATGTCGGGTATTTTACTTGGCGTAACATCATCTTTTATATTTTAGAGAAAAAAAATGGGGTATATATTGTGTTTTTTTTTGTTTTGTTTTTTTTTGTTTTTTTTTACTTCATGAAAGTCTAGTTTGTAGTTTTTTTTTTCAAATGTTGGGACTTTTTTCTTTTAAATAAATAAAACCCCATACCACCAAGAGAAAGCTCTATTTGTCTCAAAAATTATATCCCTTAGGGTTTTTTTTATTTATTTATTTTATTTTATGTTATTTTATATTTTTTGTTTTGTTTTATTTTTCATGTGTGTAATGTTTTGTATTGTGTTTGATGGAATGACCATGCCATCTATGTATGAATTTGTGTATGTCTGTATATTAATTTTCAATAAATATTTTCAATAAATATAGAGTAAAAAAAAAAAAAAAAATTATATAAAATCCATTTGGTTACAATGTCACACGAGTTCTTGTCAGTCAAACTATTAGAGCACTAAAAAATGGCCTAGTAATGAAGGAGTAAAGGGTGGTGCTCAAGTAGATAAAGTGATAAGTCACAAGAAAAGTGCCCGCATTGTCTCTCCAACAGGGGAGACTATGGGAAATGGGGATTTTAGGTGCCCAAAAATACTCCAAATAACAAAGTTAACAATGCAGATAAAAAAAAAATCTACTTTTTTTTATACAGATTAACCACTTCAGCCCCGGAAGGTTTTACCCCCTTGTATGATCAGGCTATTTTTTGTGATACGGCACTGTGGTGCTTTAACTGACAATTGCGCGATCATGTGACACTATACCCAAAAATAAAATTGATGTCTTTTTTTTCCCTACAAATAGAGTTTTCTTTGGGTGGCATTTGATCACCTCTGCGGTTTTCATTTTTTTGTGATATAAACAAAAAAAAGACTGACAATTTTGACAAACGTGTATATATATATATATATATATTTTACTTTATTCTATAAAACATATCCAATAAAAAAATGTAATAAATCAAATGTATTCATCAGTTTAGGCCAATATGTATTCTGCTGCAATTTTTAAGTAGTAGTTTGATTAGTTTGCGCAAAAGTTATAGTGTCTACAAACTATGGGATATATTTATGGAATTTTTTATTTATTTAATTTTTTTTTGCTAGTAATGAAAGCGATTAGCGATTTTTAGCGGGACTGTGACATTGCGGCAGACAAATCTGACATGCTAAAAAAAAATAAAATAAAGCACTTTCACTGTACAAATGACACTGGCAGGGAAGGGGTTAAGACCAGGGGCAATCAAAGGGTTAAATGTGTCCTGTGGGGGATGTGCTTTGACTAAAGGAAAACAGAGATCTGTGTTTCTGTTTAGCAGAAACACAAGATCTCCATTTTCCACTCTGGCAGAACGGCGGTCTGCCTTGTTTACATGGGAAGACCGCCTTTCTGCCTCTCCGTAGAACGATCGGTTGGCTCCAGTGGACGTCGCTGATTGGCTCTTGATGTGTCCAATCACAGCGGTAGCGGGTCGCCATCGGCACACACGCGCACCGCAGACCCCGTGCACGAAATCACGTACAGGTACATGATTTTGCGCAGGAGGGCCGCCCTGCCGCAGTATATCTGCGCGGGGCAGTCCTTCAGTAGTTAAAGAATATTTTCCATTTAAATAAAAGACATTTGATCACAGCTATAAACATGTGGTCAGAACACCTATACACCCGCGAGCAACAAACGCGGATCAACGCGTTTCGCCCAAAAAGAGCTTCCTCAGGATCCACTCTGTTTTCCAATCTTTGTCATATTATAGCTGATAAGTAATACAGATAAACACATTATTCCAACATTAAAATACTAATGTGATAAATATATTCATATTATACAAAAACAGAAAAACTGAATTTCTTGAACTGCTATGAGGTTTCCAAAAGGTAAAGGGATACTTACTGCAATGATGATACATCTCCCACATTATATTTATAAAAACACAACAAACTCTGTTACTTTATCATTACTACCGCCCCCTTCTGGACCCCAGTGAGCATTATTCTTCATTGAGGCTTTAAATAACATTTTGGAATTCCTAACGCCGCCTTGTCTTTTGCCTTCAATAGGACCCCCTGAAACGGCTACAAATGACATGAAAACATATATGGACATGCTGAATCCCGAAATCAACCCCAATGGAGGCAAGAAAGGTGACAGCAGCATCCCTCCTCCCCCACCGCCAGCCTTTCCTCCCCCGCCGCCACCGCCGCCGCCGGCTCCTGACTCCAGACTCCCGCCACCCCCGTGTTATCCAGCGCCAAGCCCTCCCGAGGGTCAGCACACATCGGAGATCTACGTCCAGGCCAAGAACAATCTTCGGCACGTGGAGAGCGAAATCCTGCAGGAAGAGGTAATCTGTGACGTGTACCTGACCTGACTTACAAGGAGTAGATTTAGTTAGGGGTCCCCCTCCCCCACAATTCAAGCCATGTGGGGCTTAAAGCAGTATTACACCTAAAATCAAAAATGTCACATATCGCACCAATCATTAGCTGCGTTCGTGTTTTTCGTGTTTTTTAGGCTTTTTCTCTCTGTTTTCACCTGGTGATCTGGCCAGTAACACACCTCCTGTATTAGAGTGCCCCTCCCCCCACACTCTGGAGGAAGGAGCAAAGGAGTTGGTGGGAGGCCACTGGACAAACCCCGCTACTCCTACTAAAGGGGAACAGTATTTTTTTCATTGGGACACAGTGCAGGCTCCAAAACTTGGAATTAGAGGGACTTTATCTGGGCGCTCCAACACCAGATTTGGGCCCCAACGCACTGGCTAGCAAGGAAAGAGTTTGTGAGAGAATGACAAATTATTATCTTTGCATTTCACCTTAGCGGTATTAAACCCAAAACCAATAATGTATTATATTGCAGCTTACCAATCATTAGTTGTGGTGGCTACATTAGTTTCCTTTTTTTAGGCTTTTATCTCTCTGTTTTCACCTGGTGATCTGGCCAGTAACACACCTCCTGTATTAGAGTGCCCCCCCACTCTGGAGGAAGGAGCACAGGAGTTGGTGGGAGGCCACTGGACAAACCCCACTACTCCTACTAAAGGGAACAGTATTTTTTTCTTGGGACACAGTGCAGGCTCCTATACTTGGAATTGTAGGGACTTTATGTGGGCGCTCCAACACCAGATCTTGGCCCCAACGCACCGGCTAGTAGGGAAAGAGTTTGTCAGAGACTGCCAAATTATTATCTTTGCAGTGCAACTTAAAGTTCTATTACACCCAAAACCAAGAATGTCATATATTGCAGACTACCAATCATTAGATGTGGTGGCTGCATTTGTTTTCTTTTTTTAGCTCCCCCCCCCCTGTTTTCACCTGATGATCTGGCCAGTAACACACCTCCTGTATTAGTGCGACCCCCCCCCCCCTGCTCTGGTTGAAGGAGCACAGGAGTTGGTGAGAGGCCACTGGACAAACCCCACTACTCCTACTAAAGGGGAACAGTATTTTTTTCTTGGGACACAGTGCAGGCTCCTATACTTGGAATTGGAGGGACTTTATGTGGGCACTCCAACACCAGATTTGGGCCCCAACATGCCGGCTAGTAAGAAAAGAGTTTGTCAGAGAATGACAAATTATTATCTTTGCAGTGCACCTTAAAGTGTTTTTACACCCAAAACCAATAATCTCAAAAATGCTCTTCTGGAAGAATGGTCAAACATTCCCATAGACACACTCCTAAACCTTGTGGACGGCCTTCCCAGAAGAGTTGAAGCTGTTATAGCTGCAAAGGGCGGAGCCAACTCAATATTGAACCCAACGGACTAAGACTGGGATGCCAATAAAGTTTGTGTGTGTGTAAAAGCAGGCGTCCTAATACTTTTGGTAATATAGTGTATATGTGTGTGTATGTATATGTGTGTGTGTGTGTGTGTGTGTATATATATATATATATATATATATATATATATATATATATATATATATATATATATATATATATATATATATAGTTGTGTATTTTTTCCTGAAAATTTAAGTTTGATAAATGGCTGCGCAAATATTGTGTGGGCCTTAAAAAAGTGAAACAGCCACCATTTTATTCTCCAGGGCCTCTGTTTTTAGGAAATACATAATATTTGGGGGTACGGTGTGAAGTAATTTTCTAGCAAAAAGAAAAAAAAATGCTGACTTTAACATGTGTGCAAGAAATGAAGAAATTGTCCTAGTAGGCAAGCAATGATTTTGCCCACCCCTGGTAGGGTGCCCCTTGGCACATTTTGCACCATTACTAGTTATATTGTGATCTGAGCGGCTGCCATTTTTTGTTTTTTTTTGTTGGTTTCCTTTTAAAAAAACCTGAAGCCGCTGCGTGTATATTAGCCGGCGGTTCCATAGGAAAGACTCCGATTCCCGGATCATACATTATTCTCTAGCCTCATCCTACACCTGGCCTCCTGACAGTAAGACTTCCCGCACCGCCATTACCAGATTAGTCCAGGGTGCTGGCGGTATAGTTAGATGTCAGGATCACTTTCCTTTGGGGTTTTAATTAACATTCATATTTAACTGCATGGCGGCTTCCAGCAATTAAGGAAACAGATGTTTACACTGACAGCCGAGCTCCGGTGCAAAAGGAGAACAAGGGAATAAAGGTTTAAAGGAGAACGCATAGCTGCCAGCACTTAGGGGGCTTGAAGGGGAACTCCAGTTTAGCAAAACATTAAAAAATAAACAGCCCAGCATGCTGGGAAAAAAATGAAAAGCAACTCCTGCAATAGGAAAATAGTACTTTATTCTCCCTCCACTACAGGACTCGGCTTCTAATATTCAAGCCGCTGCTCTGATTGACGTGTCTCCACACTCAGTCCACGTGGAATATAATAAAATTCAGCCGAATACTCTGTAATATTCATTGAAATATTCATTTTTATTTGCTACTTGGAAGAGAGGTGTGGAAGACACTGAGTGGAGGCCAGTGGAGGGATTGGCAGAGAGGGTTGGAGGACACTGAATGGAGGCCAGTGGAGGGATTGGCAGAGAGGGTTGGAGGACACTGAGAGGAAATGAGCAGAGGGATTGGCAGTGAGGTTTTTGAGGGCACTGAATGGTGGCAAGTGGAAGGAATTGGCAGACAGGTGTGGAGGACACTGAGCAGAGGCCAGTGGGGGGGATTGGCAGAGGGGGGTGGAGGACACTGAATGGAGGTCAGTGGAGGGATTGGCGGAGATGGGTGGAGGACAATGAGTGGAGGCCAGTGGAGGGATTGGCAGAGAGGGTTGGAGGACACTGAGTGGAAATGAGCAGAGGGATTGGCAGTGAGGTTTTTGAGGGCACTGAATAGTGGCAAGTGGGAGGAATTGGCAGACAGGTGTGGAGGACACTGAGCGGAGGCCAGTGGGGGGGATTGGCAGAGAGGGTTGGAGGACACTGAATGGAGGCCAGTGGAGGGATTGGCAGAGAGGGGTGGAGGACACTGAGTGGAGGCCAGTGGAGGGATTGGCAGAGAGGGTTGGAGGACACTGAATGGAGGCCAGTGGAGGGATTGGCAGAGAGGGTTGGAGGACACTGAGAGGAAATGAGCAGAGGGATTGGCAGAGAGGTTTTTGAGGGCACTGAATGGTGGCAAGTGGGAGGAATTGGCAGACAGGTGTGGAGGACACTGAACGGAGGCCAGTAGGGGGGATTGGCAGAGGGGGGTGGAGGACACTAAATGGAGGTCAGTGGAGGGATTCGCAGAGATGGGTGGTGGAGGACACTGAGTGGAGGCCAGTGGAGGGATTGGCAGAGAGGGTTGGAGGACACTGAGAGGAAATGAGCAGAGGGATTGGCAGAGAGGTTTTTGAGGGCACTCAATGGTGGCAAGTGGGAGGAATTGGCAGACAGGTGTGGAGGACACTGAGCGGAGGCCAGTGGGGGGGATTGGCAGAGGGGGGTGGAGGACACTGAATGGAGGTCAGTGGAGGGATTGGCAGAGATGAGTGGAGGACACTGAGTGGAGGCCAGTGGAGGGATTGGCAGAGAGGGTTGGAGGACACTTGAGTGGAGGCCAGTGGAGGGATTGGCAGAGAGGATTGTAGGACACTGGGAGGAAATGAGCAGAGGGATTGGCAGTGAGGTTTTTGAGGGCACTGAATGGTGGCAAGTGGGAGGAATTGGCAGAGAGGTGTGGAGGACACTGAGAGGAGTCCAGCAAAGGGATTGATAGAGAGGGTTGGAGGACACTGAGTGGAGGTCAGTTTAGATATTGGCAGAAAGGGTTGGAGGACACTAAGCAGAGTCCAGTGGGAAGGATTGGCAGAGAGGGGTGGAGGACACTAAGAGGAGGCCAGTGGAGGGATTTGCAAAGATAGGTGGAGGATATTTAGTGGAGGCCAGTGGAGGTATTGGCAGAGAGGGGTGGAGAACACTGAAAGGAGGCCAGTGGGAGGGTTTAGCAGAGAGGGGTGAAGGACACTGAGTGGAGGCCAGTGGAGGGATTGGCTGAGAGGTATGGAGGACACTGAGAAGTTGGTATGGTAGATGGGATTGGCAGCAGCCTTTATAAGAGGACTGAAGTAGGTATAGTCTGTGTAGAAGTTGACCAATGAGGAGAGAGTTATAGTCATAGAGAATAGTAAAGGGAGAGATAAGAGAGCGAATTAGTGCCTTGGTCGTTTTGTTCGTTCATTGGAAAATTTTGGAGACGTTATGGAGGTGAAGGTAGCAGGATTTGAATAGTGATTAAATGTTGGGTCAAAAAGCAGAGGTCAAAGTCCAGGATGATATCTTGAACCCTGATGTGAGTGAAGGGACTGATATTAGTACTATTAATCTTGATGTTCTCTTGTCCTGGTGACACAGGGGCAGGAAGTATGGAAAATCTCCTGAATGGGGTCACAGCAATATTAAGCTAAGCATAATTTAAAATGGTTCTCTGGGTTACAAAGTGTTGTCCGTATAAAGGTGAACTGAAGAACATGCTCTCCGAGTATCATAAATGGTTGGGTAGGCTGACCACTCATACTCATCCCAGAAGCTGGAAGCCAAGACATCTTCACATGGATGTTTCCTACACATCCAGCCATCCTCTGATAACTAGGGCTAGCCAGCACTGGAGGTACTATATATGAACAAAAGCTAATAATAATAATAATGCAAAACCTTCCAGTGCAAACACAGCCCTGTAACAGGACGTTCCTCCAAGGTGACATTTCCATTAAAGGTGAATCGCCTTTGCAGCAATTGTCTAACGCAACATTGCACCTGCCTGGAGCTCCGTAAGGTCACAACCTCTCCAACGTCTGTTTTTAAAGGTATAGAATACGTCCATATTTGTCAGGGAGGTTTTAAAATCCAAGCCCGGTCCTTTGATTATCCTCGGAGTGTTTTGTTTGCGTCCAACAAAGCTTTCCTCCCCGAGATAAATGGTACCCAATGCTGCTATTCTGTCGGAGAGCCGGTGGGTAAACACCACCACAAAGCAGACAATGCCGCCATTGTGTTGACTTGGCAGGCGGACGTATTACAAGGTCCCCAAGCGGGAGAGAGAGTGATGGCTGAGTGTATAATCTCTTTAATTGGGTCGAGCCGAGGGACCGGTGAGAATTAAAGGGGGGCACCCTCATCGTTTTGTGGGAACATTTAGGAAAATGAAACTGAAATTACATTTTGTAAATTTTGCAGAGACTAGAAGGTGTTGTGGTGTTACAGATTTTGCCTGAATGTAGTTTAAAGCGGAACTTCACTCTCTCAACCAACATGAACTCTTTATAATCCTTAAGCTGCTAGCATTAGTGAATAGATAGGAAGGTACACTATTTTACCAAAAGTATTGGGACGCCTGCCTTTACACGCACATGAACTTTAATGGCATCCCAGTCCTAATTCGTAGGGTTCAATATTGAGTTGGCTCCGCCCTTTGCAGCTATAACAGCTTCAACTCTTCTTGGAAGGCCGTCCACAAGGATTAGGAGTGTGTCTATGGGAGTGTTTGACCATTCTTTTAGAAAAGTTTTTGTGAAGTCAGGCACTGATGTAGGATGAGAAGGCCTGGCTCACAGTCTCCGCTCTAATTCATCCCAAAGGTGTTCTATCGGGTTGAGGTCAGGACTCCGTGCAGGTCAGTCAGGTTTCTCCACCCCAAACTCGCTCATCCATGTCTTTATGGATCTTGCTTTGTGCACTGGCCCAAATCATTTGGGGGGATAATGTTGTGCGGTTGTTTTTGAGGGGTTGGGGTGGACTCCTTAGTTCCAGTGAAGGAAACTTTTAGGGCATCAGAATACCAAGACATTTTGGATAATTTAAAGTTCCCAACTTTGTGGGAACAGTTTGGGGAGGGCCCCTTCCTGTTCCAACATGACTGCACACCAGTGCACAAAGCAAGGTCCATAAAGACATGGATGAGCGAGTTTGTGGACCCCAGTCAAGTTCCTCCACCTCAAACTCGCTCATCCATGTCCCACAAAGTTGGAAGCATGAAATCGTCCAAAATGTCTTGGTATGCTGACACCTTAAGATTTCCCTTCACTGGAAATAAGGGGCCAAGCCCAACCCCTGAAAAACAACCCCACACCGTAATCCCCCCTCCCCTACACCATAATCCCCCCTCCACCAAATGATTTGGGCCAGTGCACAAAGCAAGGTCCATAAAGACATGGATGAGCAAGTTTGGGTTGGAGGAACTTGACTGGCCTGCACAGAGTCCTGACCTTAACCCAATAGAATACCTTCAGGATGAATTAGAGCGGAGACTGCGAGCCAGGCCTTCTTGTCCAACATCAGTGCCTGACCTCACAAATGCACTTCTGGAAGAATGGTCAAACATTCCCATAGACACCCTCCTAAACCTTGTGGACAGCCTTCCCAGAAGAGTTGAAGCTGTTATAGCTGCAAAGGGCGGAGCCAACTCAATATTGAACCCTACAGACTAAGACTGGGATGTCATTAAAGTTCATGTGCGTGTAAAGGCAGGCGTCCCAATACTTTTTGTAATATAGTATATTTCTTCAGTTAGTTCCTGGTTTCTGGCCTAGGTCAAAATGATAAAATGATATTATACATTCCTGGAGTCTTCTTGGGAAGAGGGGCTATCTGAGCTAAGGACACCCTCCTGCCTGCATGGCTGAGCTAAGGGCAGATGGATTCCAGGAAGTAAATGCTACATGAACCAGCTGCCCTTACTAAAGATGGCTACTGCTAGAAATGCTAGGGGGTGTTTTTTCAAAGTGATTTGTCAGCAAAATTGCCATGGTCACTGTCCAAATATGGCCATGGTTTCTTAACAAATATGGCTATAGTTGCTGACCAAATATGTCCATGGTCACTTACCTAATATGGTCATGGTTGCTGGCCAAATATGGCCACACGGCCACTTAACAAATATAGCCATGGTTGATGACTAAATATGGCCATGGTCGCTGGACAAATATAGCTATGGTCGCTGACCAAACATGACCATGGTCGCTGACCAAATGTGATCATGGTCACTGCCCAAAAATGGCCATGATTGCTTACGAAATATGGCCATAGTCACTGGTCAAAGATGTCCATGGTCGCTAACCAAATTTGGCCATGATTGCTTACGAAATATGGCCATAGTCACTGACCAAATATGTCCATGTTCACTTACCAAATATGGTCATGGTTGCTGGCCAAATATGCCACAGCCACTTAACAAATATAGCCATGGTTGATAACTAAATATGGCCATGGTCTTTGGCCAAATATGACCATGGTTGCTGACCAAACATGACCATGGTCTCTGACCAAATATGGTCATGGTCACTGCCCAAATATGGCCATGATTTCTTACAAAATATGGCCATAGTCACTGGCCAAAGATGGCCATGGTCGCTGACTAAATATGGCCATGATTGCTTACGAAATATGGCCATAGTCACTGACCAAATATGTCCATGGTCACTAACCAAATATGGTCATGTTTGCTGGCCAAATATGGCAATGGCCACCTAACAAATATAGCCATGGTTGATGACTAAATATGGCCATGGTCGCTGGCCAAATATAGCTATGGTCGCTGACCAAATATGACCATGGTTGCTGAGCAAACATGGGCATGGTCTCTGATCAAATATGATCATGGTCACTGCCCAAAAATGGCCATGATTGCTTATGAAATATGGCCATAGTCACTGGCCAAATATGGTCATGGTCACTGCCCAAAAATGGCCATGATTGCTTACGAAATATGGCCATGGTCGCTAATCAAATATAGCAGCTAAATATAGGTCACTAATCAAATATAAGGGTGTTTTACTGGTTGCTAGTAAGCTGGCAGCCGCTGGTTTTCTAACAGCCTTAGCAGGGAGTTGTCAAAATTTGCACCTTGGCAGATGAGTGAACCCCAACAGGCAAAATTCAGCATGAACCCGATTTCCCTCCCTGATGGCCACTATAACCTTTGTAATAGACATGTCAGTGTGATAAGGGCCACACTTTGGTAATGATCGATCCACTCTGCGTTCCCCTGTCTAGGGATGGAAACCGGAGCCCTGAAAGGTGATATAAATGATTCAGCAGAGTCGCGGCTTTGCAGAGCTCCTCATTGTACAGCACATAATGGGGGATGGACAGAGATCTTGGAAAGAATAATTGCATTGTGTTTGTCATCCTAATAGAAGCCGAGGCTCATTTGCATGATATGGACGGGCCATGCTTGCTCATGGCAGCTGTTGCCATGCGTTGTCATTGGCCGAGCAGCGAGTGTAGATAAGGATTTTATTGCGCTGCTTTTAATAAGTGGAAGCTGCCAGGCCGAGCTGTACAGTTGTAGGCTACAGATATCACAGAAAAGGAATACACTGGTGTCTGGTGTCCGATATGGGAGCTCTTTGGCTATTTAACCCCAGGCAGAGATGACCAGAGATGAATTCCCAGTTCAAAGGTCAACGGGGTGATGTGCGTCTGCAACCGGCTTTACAGGGGAGCCACTTCTGTAAAGGGCCCCGTCCACCTAAATGTGATATTTTAGTTGTAGGTGGAGCCTGGTGGGCCAAGTCTGTGTTTGGCTTCTTGGATGATCCAACAACAAAATCCTCCTCCCGTAATTCCCCACCACGTGTTCCTGTTAACATTCTTTATAATATAAAATACATTTTAAAAATCCAGCAAGGATGTTGAGAATCCCTTATAATAGGCAGAGCTGTGCAGACTCGGGGGGTGTTTCAACTCCCCACCAATAACTGATACAGTGCCTGGAAAAAGTATTCACACCCCTTGACATTTTCCACATTTTGTCTTGTCACAACCAACATTCTAAATGTATTTTATTTGGATTTTATGTGATAGACCAACACAAAGTAGCACATAATTGTGAGGTGGAAGGAAAATGATAAATGGTTTTCAACATTTTTTACAAATATGTGAAAAATGTGGAGTACATTTGTATTCAGCCCCCTTTTACTCTGATACCCCTAACTAAAATCTAGTGGAACCAATTGCCTTCAGAAGTCACCTAATTAGTAAATAGAGTCCACCTGTGTGTAATTTAATCTCAGTATATATACAGCTGTTCTGTGAAGCCCTTAGAGGTTTGTTAGAGAACCTAAGTGAACAAACAGCATCATGAAGACCAAGGAACACACCAGACAGGTCAGGGATAAAGTTGTGGAGAAGTATAAAGCAGGGTTAGGTTATAAAAAATCTCCCAACCTTTGAACATCTCACGGAGCTCTGTTCAATCCATCATCAGAAAATGGAAAGAGTATGGCACAACTGCAAACCTACCAAGACATGGCCGTCCACCTAAACTGACCGGCCGGGCAAGGAGAGCATTCATCAGAGAAGAGCCAAGAAGTCCATGGTAACTCTGGAGGAACTGCAGAGATCCACAGCTCAGGTGGGAGAATCTGTCCACAGGACAACTATTAGTCGTGTTCTCCACAAATCTGCCCTTTATGGAAGAGTGACAAGAAGAAAGACATTGGAGAAAGAAAGTCATAAGAAGTCCTGTTTGCAGTTTGTGAGAAGCCATGTGGAGGACACAGCAAACATGTGGAAGAAGGTGATCTGGTCAGATGAGACCAAAATTCAACTTTTTGGCCTAAAAGTAAAACACTATGTGTGGGGGAAAAACTAACACTGCACATCACCCTGAACACACCATCCCCACCGTGAAACATGGCGATGGAAGCATCATGTGGTGGGGATGTTTTTCGTCAGCAGGGACAGGGAAGCTGGTCAGAGTTGATGGGAAGATGGATGGAGCCAAATACAGGGCAATCTTAGAAGAAAACCTGTTAGAGTCTACAAAAGACTTGAGACTGGGCGGAGGTTCACCTTCCAGCAGGACAACGACCCGAAACATCCAGCCAGAGCTACAATGAAATGGTTTAGATCAAAGCATATTCATGTGTTAGAATGGCCCAGCCACAGCCCAGACCTAAATCACATTGAGAATCTGTGGCAAGACTTGAAAATTGCTGTTCACAGACGCTCTCCATCCAATCTGACAGAGCTTGAGATATTTTACAAAGAAGAATGGGCAAAAATGTCCCTCTCTAGATGTGCAAAGCTGGTAGAGACATCCCCAAAAAGACTCGCAGCTGTAATTGCAGAGAAAGGCGGTTCTACAAAGTATTGACTCCGGGGGGCGCCATACAAATGCCCCCCACACTTTTCACATATTTATTTGTAAAACATTTTAAAAACCATTTATCATTTCCCTTCCACTTCACAATTATGTGCCACTTTGTGTTGATCTATCACATAAAATCCCAATAAAATACATTTATATTTCTGCGCGTAACACAATGTGGGAAGTTTCAAGGGGTATGAGAACTTTTTCAAGGCACTGTAGGTCTGTTTTTTGGGGAGTGGCTCTTTAATGAACAGGTATGAAAGATAAACAAAACAGACACATCATCTCCATGTGTGACTCAGTGGGGGTAATTCCAGTGCTGAGTGTTCTCTGCTGTATTCAAATCATTCACCAGAAATCAGGAATGACACAGCAGAACACACTCAGCACTGGAATTACTTTCAATACACAAAAGATTTCTTTCAATCAGATCACACATTTTATATATTTCTTAGCACTCTTTTGTACTTCACCACAAAGCACTGCACACCATTTTTTGTTGTTTTATTGCCCTATCTGCATGCTCACTGTGTAGAGGTGGGGGGGGGAGCAGAGGACTGTGTGGATGCTGGTCGAGAAGGATGGGAATTGGTCCGTGGTGACACTGGGCAGGGGAGCGCTATGGTAATGAAACAGTATGGTGAGGTTAGTGGTGAGGGGGGCGGGGTATTGGTCAGCTGGGCTTGGATAGCACAGTCTGGCACGTCCACCCCCCTCGGTGTCCTCCCCGCGGCCCCCTCACCTGGCTGATACGTCACACCCGGCTGGATATGCCGCGGCTCCACTCTCCCCCTCGGAGCTCCGCGCTCCACAAGCCGGCCGCCGCCGCCACTCGCAGCAGTTCCAAACACCGGCACTCCATGTCCTCACCAAAGTGCACACAGCGTCGAGGAGCAACTCAGGGCAGCAGGGGATGACGTCAGTGGGAGTCAGGAAGCGGGAAAAGCCGGCGCAGCTTACTCCCGTAGCTCTTCGGCAGCTTTCGGCTCTGCTCGGTCGCGAAGGCGGGGCATAACGCGGTGTGAGGACGACGTCATCCAAAAAACGATTATGCCATTTGTAGCATCGATGCCGCATCGTGTATGGTCGAATCGCGATGCATCGATGCTACGATTATTTTCAACAGCCCTAGTGGGGGGGATTTACTAAAGGCAAATAGACTGTGCACTTTGCAAAGTGCAGTTGCCCAGGAGCTTACTGAGCAGAAGCTGTTTTTTTTTTTCCCTGCATGTGATTGGGTTTTCTTTGCAAAGTGAAGCTTTACCTCATTTACTAAGCTCTGGAGCACTTTGTGAAGTGCACAGTCTATTTGCCTTTAAGTAAATCAAACCTAGTGACTTGTCTATCTCTAATAATAGAGCCTGGTTCTGTCCTCACCTATTTTTATTCATTATCGCAGTGAAAGTTTTCTTGGCTCTAGACAGGAATAGGGTGGAGGGTGAACTTTGCTCTTTCCTGAATTAGTCCTATAAATACATGTGACTTAGGGAAGCAGGAAAAGTATACAATATATTCCAGCAGCTGGTTATAAGGACGCTTAAATGTTCTGTTTTAATGATATAGATAGGAGGCTGATTACACTGGATGAGCCCCACGATGACGATGACCTTCACTGGAGGAAAGACAAATGACTTTACTGAGAGGTTAAAGCTGAACTCCTAGATCAGCAAATATTGTTTAATCCAATCATCACGTGTCGTCTTCTTGAATCCCGGTGATCTTTGTGTGCAGTAAAGCCTTGGTTTGAGAGTAACTTGGTTTGAGAGCGTTTTGCAAGATGAGCAAAATTTTGAAATCAATTTTGACTTGATATACAAGCGATGTCTTGATATACAAGTAGCGTCACGTCACAACTGAGTATAAAAGAAAAGAGGGGCGCCTCTAAATGTAGCATTATGGTTACAATTAATGAAGGTACAAAATTTAGCAACTCGCATGGTTGATGAATAAAACAGGCACATCTAATGCCCCGTACACACGATCGGAAATTCCGCCAGCAAAAGTCCGATGTGAGCTTTTGGTCGGAAAATGCGACCGTGTGTATGCTCCGCCAGCAAAATATTGAGAGCAGGTTCTCTATTTTTCCGACAGAAAAAGTTCCTATCGGAAATTCCGATCGTCTGTATGCAATTCTGATGCGCAAAATTCCTACACATGCTCGGAAGCATTGAACTTCATTTTCTCGGCTCGTCGTAGTGTTGTACGTCATCGCGTTCTTGATGGCCGAAAGTTCAGAGAACTTTTGTGTGACCGTGTGTATGCAAGGCAAGCTTGAGCGGAATTCCGTCAGAAAAACCACCCAAGGTTTTACCACCAGCCGCCACTGATGCTAATAGCGTCAATCAATAAAAATAACAACAGAAATCAGTCCATATTTAGTGAAAAGGTCCACGGAGAAGTAAACCCCCCCCCCGTTGGTTGGGTCACCCACAGCCCACCACCTCCCCTCACCGTGGGTTGGTCAGGTCCGCTGCACACATACCCCCCAGGGTCATTCGGGTCAGGGGCTCTCCCTCCCTCTCGAAATCTGATGTGCTTGCTCTCTCTGCTGTACCATGCAAAGGGGATTTCAGGTCGATCGATGAGCCCCGCACTTACCCAAAGGCAGCGCCTCCCTCCGGCGGCTTCGTCCCCTGCATCTCCCCTGGTGGCCTCCACTCCACGTCTCCTCCCTCCTCCTCTCTCCTTGTCATGGCCCAATAGAATCGCTTCTCCTTTTGGCCAATTGGGAAATGGGTCTCCAGGATCCGCTTCCTGGTTGGCCAGGAGGAGAATCAGTGTGACAATAGTGAATATTTATTTGCTATTGTCATACAACTGGTGGGCTCAGTGCTCTGCGCCCCGAGCCCACCCTTTTTTGAAGCCTATTAGAGCCTCAGGCTCTAATCACGTGCTTAAAAAAAAAAAGCCATTGGAATCCATGCATCTGGATGCCGGATGTATGGATAGAGGGGGCGGTGCCCCTGCACCCCTAATTGGATGGGCCACCCCTGATTAGCATTATGTTGTATATTTTTTTTGCACAAGGTCATGTTTGCACTTTATTGCACATTTGCTCATCCTTAATACAGCACATGTTGTTTCTAATATCAGTGGATAATTTAAATCAGTGCAAACAATGGAAAGTCCATGCAAAAAACTGTATAAATAATAAAAGTGAAATAGTGATGAAAAAACAAAGATGCAATATCCTGCTGCAATATCCCACAGAGTGCATCCCAACTAGTGCTCAGACAATTCTTCCATTTCTCATTAGTGCTCAAAGATCACTCAACAGATCACCTCCAAGTGCCCCCCCATCCAGGAATAATCTCACCTGAGGGAGTGTGATCTCTACAATTAAAGGAGATGTAAAGTCTCCAGGTTAATACATTCTATGCATTAAGGTGAAAAACCTTCTGTGCTGCAGCTGCCCCCAAGAGCCCCCCTTTTTACTTACCTGACTCCGATCGTTCCAGCACTGAGCACGAGCCCAGTGGCTCCAGCCGCTGTCTCTGGTCCTAACTGAATAGATTGATAGATTGAATTGATTGCTGTCAATCAAATCCAGTGACACAGGAGCTGGGGGCGGGACCGAGCCTTGCTGTCTGTGTCAATGGACCCAACAGCGGGACTCGTGGGCGCACCCGCGTGGGTGCCCCAATGGTAGGCGGGTCTCCATGGTGGAGCACCTGATGAAGAGGAGGAGCCAGAAGCTCAGATGGGACACCCAAACCATTACACAGAACAGATAAGTATAACGTTACTTTTTTTTTTTTTTAATATCAAACCTTTACAATCACTTTAAGTGAGACCAATACAAGCCTTTTAGCCTCCCCGGGCTTTGAAATTCCTTGCTGTTGTCCTCTCATTTTCTTATCTGTACATTTTCGAGACCAGCATAATAAAGATTGTAGAGGGTTACAATTTTGGGGGCTTAAAGCCCCCAAAAAAACACTGGAGGTGTAACAACTATATCCGGGAACTTTGTAAAAGGGAGTCCTGGTGGATTTATGAACTAAGGTCTTTGGTGCCAGGGGGTTTGAATAAAGATTTTGATTTGGGGTGTTTCATTAGTAACTATTGAATGAATGGTCTACTATGTACATTTTGTTTATTAATGATAAAATTGATTATATGTTTACATCTTTTATTCATTATTTTAATTATATGGGATTCCGGATGCAGGATATTGCATCTTCGTTTTTTCATCACTATTTCACTTTTATTATTTATTCAGTTTTTTGCATGGGCTATCCATTGTTTGCACTGATTTAAATTATCCACTGATATTGGATTCATTTATGCATATTTTGATGTATCGAGCACTGTGATCCCTAATTTTTTATAATTATTTTTAATTATTATAATTGTTCAATTACTTCAGTTACTGTAGCGCGGTACTATTTAAATTTGAGATAAATATACACATTTATGAGAGTGTGAACAGTACCAGCAGCATAGTCAGCCTACATTTTGGTTATCATTTAGTAGCTCGCAGGATTTTCACAATACATAGTTTTTTTTTGCACTTTATATGATCTCTGAGCGCTGCTTATATTATTATTTTTTTTTTTGTATTACATTGGCTGGTATCACAGTTTATTAAGCAGCTGCCAAAAGTCTTGTTTCCCAACCGAGCAGAAATTTTTATAACTTTTTTTTTTCAGTAATAAAGACCGTTCACTGCTGCTCCTTCTCCTTGTGCAGGGGGACTTGTCTTGTCTCCGCCCCCTCCTGTAGTTTTCGCCAGACAGCCTGTAATGGGTGGAGCCTGCTGGGCCCCTCCCACAGCTCTGCTCTTTTTCCTTGTGCTGGGTGACTGGTCTTGTCCCCCCCCCTGTAGTTTTCTGCAGTGGGTGGAGCCTGCTGCCTCCCCATCCCCCCTCCCCCTGCTCCGCTCCACGCACAGACTATGTACAAAACAGTGATGATATCACTGCTACTTTTACATAGTAATATCTGGGTTTACAAAAGCATTTGGTGCTCACTGACTGGATTTATGTCTTTTATGGGTGTTGAAGAATATATTCAAATAGAGTCCAGCTGTCACCAGATCATTCATTTCAACAAAAATCTTCCCATAAGTTAATCTGGACATTCGTTGTATGTTATGAATTTTATGTACCTGTATCCTCCACAACAACACTTAGATTGGGAGAGGGGGGGGGACGCTGAGGGCCAATCAGGTGTCTGACAACAAGGAACATGCTGAGATAAAAAGAATGCCGAAAGATGACCTCATCAGTCTGTTGCTGCTCCTTTTCTGTCCAATTAGAGGCCGGAGGCAGGAAGGTGACCAGGCTGTGTTGCTTAACTGCAGCCAAGAAAAATCAGGACACCAGATTGGCTGTACTGGGTGTCGGGTCTGTGTAAATCTCGGGAATGAATGAACAGAAATACAAATTGTATACACATTTCTGTGATGTATTCAGTTATTTGTGAGTTCAGCATCAATCTCCTGATAGTTGGCAGTTTAGTAAATCTCCCGGCACACTTGAACCCTACAGCCTGATCATAGTGAAGTCTAAACCCAGTTTACAATTAACTTTTATAATATTATTGTCACGTTGTAATGATATTGTGTGATATTTCCTGCTTCCTGCTGAGGTCTATGACCCGGTTGTATAGAAAAGGAAATACATGTGAACTAGTTCCAATAAACACTGAATAATGGAAAATCAAGTCATTTTGGTGCCGATGCCGAGACCAGATAGATTCAGTATAAGGCTCTGGTCACATTTTTTCTACCAAAGGAGGATCAGTCGGGCCTAAGTCAATGTAGATCTGATAACCAGCACTGGAGGGAGCCAGCCTTTTCTTCAGGCTAGAGGGGTATTTGTCCTTTTTTGCTACTCATTATTTAGGGTATAGAGGTGGGGCTGCTCTTCATCCCCCATTACCCTACACCCCCCATACCCTACACTCTGCATCCCCCACTACTCTACACTCTGCATCCCCCATTACGCTACACTGTTCATCCCCCATTACTCTACACTGTTCATCCCCCATTACCCTACACTCTGCATCCCCCATTACTCTACACTGTTCATCCCCCATTACCCTACACTCTGCATCCCCCACTACTCTACACTCTGCATCCCCCATTACTCTACACTGTTCATCCCCCATTACTCTACACTGTTCATCCCCCATTACCCTACACTCTGCATCCCCCATTACCCTACACTCTGCATCCCCCATTACTCTACACTCTGCATCCCCCATTACTCTACACTCTTCATCCCCCATTACTCTACACTCTTCATCCCCCATTACTCTACACTCTTCATCCCCCATTACTCTACACTCTGCATCCCCATTACCCTACTACCCCCCATACTCTGCATCCCCCATTACTCTACACTCTGCATCCCCCATTACTCTACACTCTGCATCCCCCATTACTCTACACTGTTCATCCCCCATTACCCTACACCCCCCATACCCTACACTCTGCATCCCCCACTACTCTACACTCTGCATCCCCCATTACTCTACACTGTTCATCCACCATTACCCTACACCCCCCATACCCTACACTCTGCATCCCCCACTACTCTACACTCTGCATCCCCCATTACTCTACACTGTTCATCCCCCATTACTCTACACTGTTCATCCCCCATTACCCTACACTCTGCATCCCCCATTACTCTACACTCTGCATCCCCCATTACTCTACACTCTTCATCCCCCATTACTCTACACTCTTCATCCCCCATTACTCTACACTCTGCATCCCCCATTACTCTACACTGTTCATCCCCCATTACCTTACACTCTGCATCCCCCATTACTCTACACTCTGCACCCCCCATTACTCTACACTGTTCATCCCCCATTACTCTACACTGTTCATCCCCCATTACTCTACACTGTTCATCCCCCATTACCCTACACTCTGCATCCCCCATTACTCTACACTCTGCATCCCCCATTACTCTACACTCTGCATCCCCCATTACTCTACACTCTGCATCCCCCATTACTCTACACTCTGCATCCCCCATTACTCTACACTCTTCATCCCCCCACTACACTCTGCATCCCCCATTACTCTACACTCTGCATCCCCCATTACTCTACACTGTTCATCCCCCATTACTCTACACTGTTCATCCCCCATTACTCTACACTCTGCATCCCCCATTACTCTACACTCTACATCCCCCATTACTCTACACTCTGCATCCCCCATTACTCTACACTCTGCATCCCCCATTACTCTACACTCTGCATCCCCATTACTCTACACTCTGCATCCCCATTACTCTACACTCTGCATCCCCCATTACTCTACACTCTGCATCCCCCATTACTCTACACTCTGCACCCCCCATTACCCTACACTCTGCACCCCCCCATTACCCTAGACTCTGCACCCCCCATTAACCTAAGCTCTGCACCCCCCCCCATTACTCTACGCCAGGGGTCCTCAAACTACGGCCCTCCAGCTGTTTCAGAACTACACATCCCATGAGGCATTGTAAAACTCTGACATTCACAGACATGACTAGGCATGATGGGTATTGTAGTTCCTGAACACCTGGAGGGCCGCAGTTTGAAGACCCCTGCTCTACGCTCTGCACCCCCCATTACCCTACACTCTGCATCCCCCATTTCTCTACACTCTGCATCCCCCATTTCTCTACACTCTGCATCCCCCATTACCCTACACTCTTCATCCCCCATTACTCTACACTCTGCATCCCCCATTACTCTACACTCTGCATCCCCCATTACTCTACACTCTGCATCCCCCATTACTCTACACTCTTCATCCCCCATTACTCTACACTCTACATTCCCCATTACTCTACACTCTACACCCCCTATTACCCTACACTCTGCATCCCCATTACTCTACACTCTTCATCCCACGTTACTCTACACTCTTCACCCCCATTACTCTAAACTCTGCATCCCCCATTACTCTAAACTCTGCATCCCCCATTACTCTACACTCTTCATCCCCCCTTACCCTACACTCTGCATCCCCCATTACCCTACACTCTGCATCCCCCATTACCCTACACTCTGCATCCACAATTACCCTACACTCTGCATCCACAATTACCCTACACTCTGCATCCCCAATTACCCTACACTCTGCATACCCCAATTACCCTACACTCTGCATCCCCCATTACCCTACACTCTGCATCCCCCATTACTCTACACTCTGCATCCCCCATTACTCTACACTCTGCATCCCCCATTACTCTACACTCTGCATCCCCCATTACCCTACATTCTGCATCCCCCATTACCCTACACTCTGCATCCCCCATTAATCCACACTGTTCATCCCCCATTACTCTACACTCTGCATCCCCCATTTCTCTACACTCTGCATCCCCCATTTCTCTACACTCTGCATCCCCCATTACCCTACACTCTTCATCCCCCATTACTCTACACTCTGAATCCCCTATTACTCTACACTGTTCATCCCCCATTTCTCTACACTCTGCACCCCCCATTACTCTACACTCTGCATCCCCCATTACTCTACACTCTGCATCCCCCATTACTCTACACTGTTCATCCCCCATTACTCTACACTCTGCACCCCCCATTACCCTACACTCTGCATCCCCCATTACTCTATACTCTGCATCCCCCATTACTCTACACTCTGCACCCCCCATTACTCTACACTCTGCACCCCCCATTACTCTACACTCTGCACCCCCCATTACTCTACACTCTGCACCCCCCATTACTCTACACTCTGCATCCCCCATTACTCTACACTGTTCACCCCCCATTACTCTACACTCTGCACCCCCCATTACCCTACACTCTGCATCCCCCATTACTCTACACTCTGCACCCCCCATTACTCTACACTCTGCACCCCCCATTACTCTACACTCTGCATCCCCCATTACTCTACACTCTGCATCCCCCATTACTCTACACTCTGCACCCCACTTTACCCTACACTCTGCACCCCACATTACCCTACACTCTGCATCCCCCATTACTCTACACTCTGAACCCCCCATTACTCTACACTCCCCATTACTCTACACTCTGCATCCCCCATTACTCTACACTCTACACCCCCCATTACTCTACACTCTGCACCCCCCCATTACTCTACACTCCCCATTACTCTACACTCTGCATCCCCCATTACCCTACACTCTGCATCCCCCATTACCCTACACTCTGCATCCCCCATTACTCTACACTCTGCATCCCCCATTACTCTACACTCTGCATCCCCCATTACTCTACACTCTGCATCCCCCATTACTCTACACTCTGCATCCCCCATTACTCTACATTTTGCATCCCCCATTACCCTACACTGTTCATCCCCCATTACCCTACACTCTGCATCCCCCATTACTCTACACTCTGCATCCCCCATTACCCTACACTGTTCATCCCCCATTACTCTACACTCTGAACCCCCCATTACTCTACACTCTGCATCCCCCATTACCCTACACTCTTCATCAGTCTCTAACCTCTGCTGTAGTAGGTTTGCACTCTCTGACAGCTTTCTATAGCATTTCATTCACTGAATAATATGTGGGGCCCTTCGGTGATGTTGGGGTCCCCTATATCATGTAGGTTGACCACCAATGATTTAGAGAGTCTGTAAAGTAAAAGCGGGGGTCCAGCTGTGATAGGGATCCTCGCTGCTTGCTGGTCATTAGAAATTGATGGGGAAGATGACACCACTACTGTCATGATGGAGAAGTGATGGGCAGGGAAATGCGTTAGTGAATGGAGCCGAGTACAATGCCGAGTGAAAGAGAGGAGAAGAATGGACGATGACAGCTGCACTCTGCTTGATGCAGACTTCACCTACGACAGAGCCTTCTGACGTCCCATCCTCCCATCCTCCCATCCTCCCAGCCTCCTATCCTCCCATCCCCCTATCCTCCCATCCTCCCATCCTCCCATCCTTCCATCCTCCCATCCTCCCATCCTCCCAGCCTCCCATCCTCCCATCCTCCCAGCCTCCCAGCCTCCCATCCTCCCATCCTCCCATATTCCTATCCTCCCATCTTCCCATACTCCTATCCTCCCATCCTCCCATCCTCCTATCCTCTAATCCTCCCATCCTCCCATCCTTCCATCCTCCCATCCTCCCATCCTCCCATACTCCTATCCTCCCATCCTCCCATCCTCCCATCCTCCTATCCTCTCATCCTCCTATCCTCTCATCCTCCCATCCTCCCATCCTCCTATCCTCCTATCCTCCCATCCTTCCATCCTCCCATCCTCCCATCCTCCTATCCTTCCATCCTTCCAGCCTCCCATCCTCCTAGCCTCCCATCCTCCCAGCCTCCCATCCTCCCATCCTTCCATCCTCCCATCCTCCCACCCTCCCATCCTCCCATCCTTCCATCCTTCCATCCTTCCAGCCTCCCATCCTCCTAGCCTCCCATCCTCCCAGCCTCCCATCCTCCCAGCCTCCCATCCTCCCATCCTCCCAGCCTCCCATCCTCCCATCCTTCCATCCTCCCATCCTCCCATCCTCCTATCCTCCCATCCTTCCAGCCTCCCATCCTTCCATCCTTCCATCTTCCCATCCTTCCATCCTCCCATCCTCCCATCCTCCCAGCCTCCCAGCCTCTAATCCTCCCATCCTCCCATCCTCCCATCCTTCCATCCTCCCATCCTCCCATCCTCCCATCCTCTAATCCTCCCATCCTCCCATCCTCCCATCCTCCCATCCTCCCATCCTTCCATCCTCCCATCCTCCCATCCTCCCAGCCTCCCAGCCTCCCATCCTCCCAGCCTCCCAGCCTCCCATCCTCCCATCCTCCCATCGGTCAGAGAACCTCCAAAGTCATCAATAATCTTATCATATAAAAAACTGAAATCCGGCATATTTATATAAAATAAAAAAGCACATCTATGTTTTCTCTAATAATTCCTTAAATGTATTTTTAAAATGCAAAGTAACGTAAGCATCTGAATTTGACCCGGTATCAGCATCTTGCAATCTACTGTGCAGCAGAGCTCAGACTGGGGAGGGTGAAGCAGCACAGGGAGCCAGTCAACTGTGCTGCAGTGCTCCTATTAAACCTAGGAGAATGCTGATTGGAGGAGAGAGCGGGGTCCATTTACAGGCAGGGGGGCGAGATAATACATGTAAGCAATAAAGAAAATATGGACAGTTTCTGTTCTTAATTGTTTCGTTCTGTTACTTTAAAATTCTGGATACAAAAATATTCGAGAATAGTTCCATTGATCCCCAATCTGTATTGATTTTCTTTATAGCTGTGTCTCTCGATATCCCCCTTTGTAGCCACCCATTCAGATGCACTGAGAGCTCAGAGTGTAAGTGATTTTAAGTGAAGCGCGAGAGTGAAAGAACACTAACCCTTTAGATGAGCATGTTCCTGTCTGCTGGCCATTGGATGCTGCAGACTTTAGCTGCGCCGGTCAATAGCTTGATCACTGTTCCAGAAGCAGGTCTGGTGAAATGTCTTAAAGGAAATGATGGCCAGACTGTGAGTAAAAATGCATAAAAGTAACAATCATGCATCATCTGACAATCAATTGCCATACTGACACAGCTAACCCTGCCTGTCCTCCACACTCTCCTGTACAGTGTCTCTCTCCTCTCAGCTGTGCGTGAGTAAACCAGGTCCCATATAGCGTGATGACGTTACCAGCTCCGCCCTATGCGTTATGTCTCCTATGGACTTCATCGTCTACATTTTTAAATTTTTGACTGGGAGCCTCGAGATTTTGCATACTTTTAAAGGGTACTGAAACAATGTTGAGAAACGCTGTCCCAAAGCAGCAGGGTAAAGAGGGGCCCATCATGAGCCAATGATCAACCATTGAGTTTCAGATTCTCCTGTATGCACATCATCAATGCCCAGTCGTACATCCATATTTGTGAATCGGACCTTTGGTGTCTGAATTCTGCAAATAAACTGTGGGGTGCAGGGCAGGGCTGGCCCAAGACATTGTGCTAAACATATAAGTGAGTGCAGCGCTAATAATACTATAACAAAAAACACAAAAATGTAAAAAATGTGTCAAATAATGTTGAAGCTTCACTAAAGTCCCAATAATAATAAACAATGGTTCAGAAGGCATCCATGTGGGTGTGAAGATGAATTGTAGCCATAGAGTTGTAAAGAAGAACCCTTTCTCCAAGTGGATATATACACCCGAAGTGAGTATGTAGTCCCCTTACCCCAAAGAATGGCCACAACGGCGGTCTCGCCAAGTACAGGGAATTTGTTCTTCCAAAACCGTGGATGACTCCAGCTCCTTGATCTTTATCACGTGTTAAATTTGGTGTTATCGCTCTCACTCTCTCATACTGGTCACTGGAAGTTCAACATGGCACCTCATGGCAAAAAACTCTGAGGATCCGTGAATTGGGGCCCCGTTGCACTCTGTGCAGTCTGCAAAGCTGTCAATCTACACATCTTTATATCACTTTCTGATTGTATTATTTCACCGTTAAGTTTATGTGATGCTCTACGGATACCTGTTTTTACTTATCTGAATCACGTTTGTGGATTTCACCATTTATATATTGTTTGGACTATTTGTTACAATATTTGGTATTTGTTCATATCATTTGCCATCTATAGATTACATATTGTCCAATTAGGTTCACTATTTATGTAATATCATATATTTTACATTGGGGACTCTGCTTTAATTTTCCCTTTTTCATTTACTCAGGATTTTTACTACTTCTGAATATTTGACGCATTTTTACATTTTTGTGTTTTTTGTTATAGTATTATTAGCGCTGCACTCACTTATATGTTTTTCACAGATTGGAGTTTGTTTATAGAACTACAGGCTAGGGCAGTAAATAGACGGGCTAGGGTAGTATACAGGCATGCTAGGGTACTATATAGACAGGCTAAGGTAGTATATGGACAGGCTAGGGTAGTATATGGACAGGCTAGGGTACTATATATACAGGCTAGGGCACTATATAGACAGGCTAGGGTAGTATATGGACAGGCCAGGGTGGTCTATAGACAGGCTAGGGTAGTATATGAACAGTCTAGGGTGGTATATAGACAAGCTAGGGCAGCATAGGGGCAGCCTGGGGTAGTATATAGACAGGCTAGGCAAGTATACAGACAGGCTAGGGTAGTATAGGGGTGGGCTAGGGTAGTATATGGGCAGGCTAGGGTGGTATATAGACAGGCTAGGGCAGCATAGGGGCAGCCTGGGGTAGTATATAGACAGGCTAGGGAAGTATACAGACAGGCTAGGGTGGTATATAGACAGGCTAGGGTAGTATAGGGGTGGGCTAGGGCATTATATAGACAGGCTAGTGTAATATAGGGTGGGTTAGGGTAGTATACAGACAGGGTAGGGTACTATATAGACAGGCTAGGGTAATATAGGGGTGGGCTAGGGCAGTATACAGACAGGCTAGGGCAGTATACAGACAGGCTAGGGTAGTATATAGACAGGCTAGGGTAGTATAGGGGAGGGCTAGGGAAGTATATAGACAGGCTAGGGTACTATATAGACAGGCTAGGGTAGTATAGGGGTGGGCTAGGGTAGTATATGGACAGGCTAGGGTGGTATATAGACAGGCTAGGGCAGCATAGGGGCAACCTGGGGTAGTATATAGACAGGCTAGGGTAGTATACAGACAGGCTAGGGTAGTATAGGGGTGGGCTAGGGCAGTATACCAACAGGCTAGGGTACTATATAGACAGGCTAGGGTAGTATAGGGGTGGGCTAGGGCAGTATACAGACAGGCTAGGGTAGTATATAGACAGGCTAGGGTAGTATAGGGGTGGGCTAGGGTAGTATATGGACAGGCTAGGGCAGCATAGGGGCAGCCTGGGATAGTATATAGACAGGCTAGGGAAGTATACAGACAGGCTAGGGTAGTATATATACAGGCTAGGGTAGTATATATACA
This sequence comes from Lithobates clamitans, assembly GCA_037952925.1. Taxonomy (NCBI): domain Eukaryota; kingdom Metazoa; phylum Chordata; class Amphibia; order Anura; family Ranidae; genus Lithobates; species Lithobates clamitans. The sequence goes on along the minus strand of JBBGZY010001985.1, from coordinate 227,035 downwards.
GGGTAGGGTAGTAAAGCGGTGGGCTAAGGCAGTATACAGACAGGCCAGGGTACTATATATAGATAGGCTAGGGTAGTATAGGGGTGGGCTAGGGTGGTATATAGAGAGGCTAGGGCAGCATAGGGGGAGTCTGGGGCAGTATATAGAAAGACTAGGGTAGTATATAGACAGGCTGGGGCAGTAAAGGGGTGGGCTAGGGTAGTATAGGGGCAGGCAGAGCGGCCTGGGGGGGTGGGGGGCAGTTGTCGTCATGACACACAAAACTGCTGGAAAATCTTGGTCGTCAATTTGCTGGGTAAATAGAAGAGAAGGAGAGGTGGTCGTGGTTCAATTTGCTGCCCCTCTCAAAGTGCTGTCTGGGTCCCATGGTAAGGCCGGCCCGGGTGCAGGGGATTTTTAGGGTAGTCAGAAGGCTCTTTACAGTTGGAAAAACACGTAGTATTTCTCTCTCTCTCTCTCTCTCTCTCTCTCTCTCTCTTGTTTTCTCTATGAAGAGGATCCCCCGGCACTAAAATCTTTTTACTTGGAACTCGGCGGCAATATACAGCGAGGAGGGTGATAAGCGCATTGCTTTGTTACAGTCAAAGTCCGGCATTCCCTCCCGGGATCACCAATCCCTCGTTTTATCAGTGAAGGTCATACACACACTCTCACATATTTGTGTACAAATGTTAATTGGATAAATAAATGTATCTATATCCGTCTTTCATCTTTATGGCGTCTCGACTCTGGATATACAGAAGTTATTTATAGAATTCTTGGTTAATGGACAATAATGTCCCGCGCTCTTTGTGGAGGTTTAGAGGCAGCTGTAGGGATTTAGTGGGATGGAGCAGCCAATCATTGTACATGAGGAACCTAGGAGGAAAATTGCAGCCAATCAGCAAACAGGAAGCATAAAATAAAAAATTACTTTAGGATAAAAAAAAAAAATGTACACTCTTTTTTTTTTAATTTTAACTTTTTTAACTACTTGTAGTTATGCTGTGGATGAGCAGCAGTGCTGCAAACCTATCAGTTCGAAATTTACTGACACAACACCCAAAATTTACTGGCACTGCCACATTTTCACTGACATTTCCAAACATTCCAAAATTAAATTTTTAAAGAGGAACTGCAGTCTGCTCACATAATTTGTAATAAAAACATCTTTGCCATTGTGAAGCTTCCCTCCAACCACTTTGCATATTATTTTATATATATACTGTGAATCTGTACTTGCCAAATATGCTGCAGAAATCTCCCTCCGCTGAGTCTGGCTGCAGCCATTTTAACTGTGGGCAGCTGAAGCTGCTGCCTGTTCACTTCCTGGATTTACACAGACATACAGAGGAACATCTCCAGCTCTGCAGCTCTCATTGGCCCTCTTATGACTCATCCCCTCCTCCCTTCCTGGCAAACTCTCATGAGAGTGAGTGAGAGAGCTGTGCATGATGACATAATCCTAAACTAATGACCAGACAAGAAACAGGAAGTGAGCTGTATAAGGGATTTACTGGCAGAAATAAAAAATGTTTTACTATCCAAAGTTAAAACAACAACAAGGGCAGAAGATTTAATAGATGGAAAGATGAAAAAATTACTGAAGGTCCACTTTAATGTCTGACATCACTTCCGCCTCACGGCCTTAAAGGGCTGATTTTTTTTCTGTTAAAGGCAAAATTACTTTTTTTTTTTTTGCTTTTAAAGGTAAAGAAAATACCTTTTTTTACCTTTTTGACCTTTTTTGACCCCAGATCTCTCTATAAAGAGGACCTGTCATCTCTTATTTCTATTACAAGGGATGTTTACATTCCTTGTAATAGGAATAAAAGTTATAAAAAAAAAATAAAGGGACAGTGTAAAAATAAAAAAGTAAAATAAATAAGAAAAAAATGTAAAGCGCCCCGTCCCTCCGTGTTCAGGTGCAGAAGCGAACGCATACGTAGGTTGCACCCACACATGAAAATGGTGTTCAAAAAAACAAATGTGCGGTATCGCCACGATTGTTAAGAGTGAGAGCAATAATTCTAGCCCTAGACCTCCTCTCTGTAACTCTAAAGAGGTAACCTATCAAAAAATGTAAAGCATCGTCTATGGAGATTTTTAAGTACCGTAGTTTGTCGCCATTCCACGAGCGTGCGCAATTTTAAAACATGACATGTTAGGTATCTATTTACTCAGGGTAACCTAATCTTTCACATTATGCAAACAAATAGGGCGAACTTAACTGTTTTGTTTCTTTTTTCATAAAAAAATGTATTTTTTCAAAAATTGCGCTTGAAAGGCCGCTGCGCAAATACGGTGTGACATAAAACATTGCAACGATCGCCATTTTATTCTCTAGAGTCTCTGCTAAAATATATATATTTATATACATATATATAAACAAAATGTTCCAGTAAAGGCCGGGTCTTAAAGTGGTTAAGGAAAATACAGGCATGCCCAGTTCCGAGCCGAGCGTCCCAGCTATATTTTTAACTGGCAACCTTTTCCCTTTACTGGCATTTACTGTCAGGAGAAAAGTTCCCGGTTTGTTACCTGCTGCCAGTAAAAATACTGATGGTTGGCATCACTTGCGGGCCGCCGGACCACGTTCCTGTACCATGGCGAGGACTTCTGGGATTGCAGGGGGAGCGGGCTATGTCCAAGCACATTTTGTCAGCATGTCCCGGGCCAGTGATTCATGGCTGAGACCTGCTGATTGGCTGTGTGCAATCACAGCACAGAGCCCAGTGTTTAGAAACACACAGAGCTCTGTACTCTAGGGTTGCGCCCTGTCTGGGATTCACCCGGACAGTCCGGGTTTTGAATCATGGGTCCGGGTTTCAGGCGGACTGAGGCTCCCCAAGTAACTAAGATAGTCACACATAAATCTGTTGCTGTCCGGGAGCTGCGGGCGGCTGTCTGAGGGCGGGTTCAGCATCATTGGGTGGGGGTAGGGGGGCGATGATGTCAGCAGGAGCAATTTGACCACACCCGCTGTTTGCTGGGGCACGCGGTGCGCACCGCCTTACTACTCTCCTTGGGGCACCCAAAGGTGTCCCAGGCCACTAAAGTGTTCGGGTTTGGCTTGAAGAAAAGGGGGCAACCCTGCTGTACACTGATGGGCGATCTGGTTGTTTCTTTCTCCTGTAAAGCAAGAAAAAAAAACAGCCAAATAATAAAGTAAAGGCAGCACACATTACACATTGTTAGGCACATATTTAACCCCTTGATTGCCCCTACATGTTAACCCTTCCCAGCCAGTGTCAGCATAGAGACAGTGTATAGTATTATCACTGACCACTGTATCTGTGTTACTAGCAATGTCAGTATCTGACGCTCCCAGATAGTGTCGGTAAGAGACGCTCACAGACAGTGTCAGTTAGTGACGCTCCCAGTGTCAGTTAGTGACGCTCACAGATAATGTCAGTTAGTGACGCTCCCAGACAGTGTCAGTTAGTGACGCTCCCAGACAGTGTCAGTTAGTGACGCTCCCAGAAAGTGTCAGTTAGTGACGCTCCCAGACAGTGTCAGTTAGTGACGCTCCCAGATGGTGTCAGTTAGTGACGCTCACAGACAGTGTCAGTTAGTGACGCTCCCAGACAGTGTCAGTTAGTGACGCTCACAGATAGTGTCAGTTAGTGACGCTCCCAGACAGTGTCAGTTAGTGACGCCCCCAGACAGTGTCAGTTAGTGACGCTCCCAGAAAGTGTCAGTTAGTGACGCTCCCAGACAGTGTCAGTTAGTGACGCTCACAGATAGTGTCAGTTAGTGACGCTCCCAGACAGTGTCAGTTAGTGACGCTCACAGATAGTATCAGTTAGTGACGCTCACAGACAGTGTCAGTTAGTGACGCTCCCAGACAGTGTCAGTTAGTGACGCTCACAGATAGTGTCAGTTAGTGACGCTCCCAGACAGTGTCAGTTAGTGACGCTCCCAGACAGTGTCAGTTAGTGACGCCCCCAGACAGTGTCAGTTAGTGACGCTCCCAGACGGTGTCAGTTAGTGACGCCCCCAGACAGTGTCAGTTAGTGACGCTCCCAGATGGTGTCAGTTAGTGACGCTCCCAGACAGTGTCAGTTAGTGACGCTCCCAGACAGTGTCAGTTAGTGACGCTCCCAGACAGTGTCAGTTAGTGATGCTCCCAGACAGTGTCAGTTAGTGATGCTCCCAGACGGTGTCAGTTAGCGACGCTCCCAGACGGTGTCAGTTAGTGACGCTCCGAGACAGTGTTAGTTAGCACCAGATTGTCTGCCACCCTATCGCAATCACGCCGTAAGCCGCTGATCACCACTAATACAGTATAGCATAAATTCCAGTACATATCTATCCCATAGTTTGTAGACGCTATAACTTTCAAACCAATTAATATACACTTATTGGGATTTTTTTACTTTTTTATTTTTTTTCACCAAAGACGTGTAGCAGAATAAATTTTTGGTCAAAATTTTGGAAGAAATTACATTTTATTGGATATTTTGGCGAGCAATAAAGAAAGTGAATGGGGCCATGCAGCAACCCAGAGCTCATGGTTGCAGGTTGGTATTTACATACAAAATGTAAAAAAAAAAGGCAGATCTCAGTTCAGAGGGGTGGTGGGGATCCGGCGAAGGCGCCCACCTACATCGCGGCTCACCCAGAGATCTGCTTTAACACGATTTTCTCCGATTTTCATGGAACCTTTATAATTTGTTTTCCTAGAATTCTATTTTTAGGTGACGGCTCTTTTGTAGAGAGCGCGGTGAACAAAGGGGGAAATGGCGTTATTAATGCGAACAACTATTTACACAATCCGAGCCGTAGTTCTAAGGAATATAATTGGCGGTTTGTGTTTCAGCCGGGGACAGCGTGGATTCCCTTGGTAAAGGAAGTACATTGTATAGATTGTTCCTGCGTGCTAACGTGATCTACAACATACAGCGTCACGTGTGTGCAGAGACCGGACAACACGGCATGTTTGTTGGGATGAGAATACAGTTTTAGAGGGGAAGAAAAGAAAGGCAGCCTTGTATGGAAGACATAATATTGGCCTATGTTTCAATTTCCATACATGGGCTGTGAAATCGAGTGTTGCAAATCATTTAAAGCTGACATTTTAGGCTTAAAAACCTTCATTGAAATACAGTATCTCACAAAAGTAAGTACACCCCTCACATTTTTGTAAATCTTTTCTTCTATCTTTTCATGTGACAACACTGAAGAAATGACACTTTGCTACAATGTAAAGTAGTGAGTGTACAGCTTGTATAACAGTGTAAATTTGCTGTCCCCTCAAAATAACTCAACACACAGCCATTAATGTCTAAACCGCTGGCAACAAAAGTCAGTACACCCCTAAGTGAAAATGTCCAAATTGGGCCCAATTAGCCATTTTCCCTCCCCGGTGTCATGTGACTCGTTAGTGTTACAAAGTCTCAGGTGTGAATGGGGAGCAGGTGTGTTAAATTTGGTGTTATTGCTCTCACTCTCTCATACTGGTCACTGGCACCTCATGGCACCTCATGGCAAAGAACTCTCTGAGGATCTGGAAAAAAGAATTGTTGCTCTACATAAAGATGGCCTAGGCTATAAGAAGATTGCCAAGACCCTGAAACTGAGCAGCAGCACGGTGGAAAAGACCATACAGCGGTATAACAGGACAGGTTCCCCTCAGAACAGGCCTCGCCATGGTCCACCAAAGAAGTTGAGGTCACGTGCTCAGCGTCATATCCAGAGGTTGTCTTTGGGAAATAGACGTATGAGTGCTGCCAGCATTGCTGCAGAGGTTGTAGGGGTGGGGGGTCAGCCTGTCAGTGCTCAGACCATACGCCGCACACTGCATCAAATTGGTCTGCATGGCTGTCATCCCAGAAGGAAGCCTCTTCTAAAGATGATGTACAAGAAAGTCCGCAAACGGTTTCCTGAAGACAAGCAGACTAAGGACATGGATTACTGGAACCATGTCCTGTGGTCTGATGAGACCAAGATAAACGTATTTGGTTCAGATGGTGTCATGCATGTGTGGGGGCAACCAGGTGTGGAGGACAAAGACAAGTGTGTCTTGTCTACAGTCAAGCATGGTGGTGGGAGTGTCATGGTCTGGGGCTGCATGAGTGCTGCCGGCACTGGAGAGCTACAGTTCATTGAGGGGACCATGAATGCCAACATGTACTGTGATATACTGAAGCAGAGCATGATCCCCTCCCTTCAGAGACTGGACCGCAGGGCAGTATTCCAACATGATAACCACCCCAAACACACCTCCAAGACCACCACTGCCTTGCTAAAGAAGCTGGTTAGGAAGGGGCATATATTAGAGGTGTTACAAAGGTGAAAGTGGGAGGATTTGGACAGTGATTGGATGTGGGGCACGTGCTATGAATGGGCTGCCAACCCACCACAACCAATGAAAAAACATATATGACCCATTTTAAAATTGCAGAGCACCACAACGCATGCTTATGTGTATTGCAGTGTGGTGGGCAGTATTAATTTCGTGAAAATGAAAACGTTTTTGTCAAAGATTTCATCGGCGGCATTTTTACAGTGACGAAAACTAAATGAAAAGTACAGCACATTTTCTTCCACTGATGAAAACTATGACGAAAATCAAATCCCTTTTTGGGCACAAAAATGGCAAGGAGGGACGTTTACCCTCCTGAACTGACTTCTGGTGTTCACGAAGCTCCAACTGCTTCCCTTCGCAGCAAACAAGCGACTGTGTGCACCGCGACTGCCAGAGACCAGAGCAGCACCATGCATTACAGACAGCCAGGCCTCCCGAGTACTGACAAGACTGTCCCAGTCCCGAGTCCTGACTCAAGAGATGACCGCCAGCCAAGCGCCCATGTCCAGAGCAGAGAACACAGAAGACTGTGAGTGTGTAGTACATTACAATTACAGCAGGCCTGAGGCTTCCCCTCAGACCACCATCCAGCACTGTGTGTGAACTACAGGCCATGCCTCAGACGACTACCATCCAGAGAACTGTTCAGCATTTCAGGCCTCCTCGGACCACCGTCCAGAGCACTGTGCAGCATTACAGGCCTCCTCGGACCACCATCCAGAGAACTGTTCAGCATTTCAGGCCTCCTCGGACCACCGTCCAGAGCACTGTGCAGCATTACAGGCCTCCTCGGACCACCGTCCAGAGCACTGTGCAGCATTACAGGCCTCCTCAGACCACAGTACAGAGTACTGTGCAGCATTACAGGCCTCCTCCAACCACTGTCCAGAGCACTGTGCAGCATTTCAGGCCTCCTCGGACCACCAATTTAATTTCATTGGATATTTTGATGAGCGACACCAAAAAGTGAATGGGGCCATGCAGCAACCACAAGCTCATGGTTGCAGCTTGGTATTTACATACAAAATGTAAAAAAAAAAAAAAAAAAAAAAAGAGCAGTCAGGAGGTGATATTGCCGCTGCTGTACCATTCTTCGAAAAGTGCTCTAAGATAGATCTCAGTTCAGAGGGGTGGTGGGCACCCGGTGAACGCGCCCACCTAGTTGTGTACATCGCGGCTCACCCAGAGATCTGCTTTAACACGATTTTCTTTGATTTTTATGGAAACTTTATCATTTGTTTTTCTAGAAAGCTATTTTTAGGTGACGGCTCTTTTGTGAGCGCGGTGAACAAAGGGGGAAATGGCGTTATTAATATGAACAACTATTTATACAATCCGAGCCGTAGAAATATAATTGGCGGTTTGTGTTTCAGCCGGGGAGAGCGAGGATTCTCTCGGTAAAGGAAGGAAATTGTATACATTGTTCCTGCGTGCTAACGTGATATACAACATACAGCGTCACGTGTGTGCAGAGACCGAGGGGTGGAGGACACTGAGAGGAGGCCAGTGAGGGGATTTGCAGAGAGTGGTGGAGGACCTTAGAGTGGAGGGCAGTGGATGGATTAGCAGAGAGGGGTGGAAGACACTGAGAGGAGGCCAGTAGAGGGATTGGCAGAGAGGGGTGGATGACACTTGAGTGGAGGGCAGTTGAGGGATTGGCAGAGAGGGGTGGAGGAAACTGAGAGGAGGTCAGTGGAGGGATTGGCAGAGAGGGGTGGAGGACACTTGAGTGGAGGGCAGTGGAGGGATTGGCAGAGAGGGGTGGAGGAAACAGAGTGGAGGCCAGTGGAGGGATTGGCAGAGAGGGGTGGAGGACACTTGAGTGGAGGGCAGCGGAGGGATTGGCAGAGAAGGGTGGGGGACACTTGAGTGGATAGCAGTGGAGGGATTGGCAGAGAGGGGTGGAAGAAACTGAGAGGAGGCCAGTGGAGGGATTGGCAGAGAGGGGTGGAGGATACTTGAGTGGAGGGCAGTGGAGGGATTGGCAGGGAAGGGTGGAGAACACTTGAGTGGAGGGCAGTGGAGGGATTGGTAGAGAGGGGTGGAGGAAACTGAGTGGAGGGCAGTGGAGGGATTGTCAGAGAAGGGTGGGGGACACTTGAGTGGATAGCAGTGGAGGGATTGGCAGAGAGGGGTGGAGGAAACTGAGTGGAGGGCAGTGGAGGGATTGGCAGAGAGGGGTGAAGGACACTGAGAGGAGGCCAATCGAGGGATTGGCAGAGAGGGGTGGATGACACTTGAGTGGAGGGCAGTGGAGGGATTGGCAGAGAGGGGTGGATGACACTTGAGTGGAGGGCAGTGGAGGGATTGGCAGAGGGGTGGAGAACACTAAGCAGTTAATAAGGTGGATGAATCTGGCAGCCACATTCATGCTAGACTGGAAGATTGATAGCCTGTGTAGAGAAGGCCAATGAGGAGGGATTTGCAATAGTCCAGGAAAGAGATAACAAGGGAGGGAACCAGTAGCATTGTAATGTCAATGGTTAGGAAGGGGCATATATTAGAGATGTCATGTTATATGAATGGGCTGCCAACCTGCCACAACCAATGAAAAAACATATATAACCCATTTTAAAATTGCAGAGCATCACAACGCATGGTTATGTGTATTGCAGTGTGGTGGGCAGTGTAAATTTCTTCAACAAAAACGTTTTCATCAAAGATTTCGTCAGCAGCATTTTTACAGTGATGAAAACTATGACGAAAATCAAATCCGTTTTCAGGGAAGAAAATGGCAAGGAGTGACGTTTACCCTCGTGAACTGACTTCCGGTTTTCACGGAGCTGCGCCTGCTTCCGTTCCCAGCAAGCAACTGTGTGCACCGCGACTGCCAGAGACCAGAGCAGCACCGTGCATTACAGACAGCCAGGCCTCCCGAGTCCCGACAAGACTGTCCCAGTCCCGAGTCCTGACTCCCGAGATGACCGCCAGCCAAGCGCCCATGTCCAGATCAGAGAACAGAGCAGACTGTGAGTGTGTAGTACATTACAATTACAGCAGGCCTGAGGCTTCCCCTCAGACCACCATCCAGCACTCTGCAGCATTACAAGCCTCCTCAGACCACAGTACAGAGTACTGTGCAGCATTACTGGCCTCATACCACATCCAGAGCACTGTGTGCATTACAGGCCTCCTCAGACCACCATCCAGAGCACTAATCAGCATTACAGGCCTCCTCAGGCCACCGTCCAGAGCACTCTGCAGCATTAAAGGCCTCCTCAGATTACAGTCCAGAGTACTGTGCAGCATTTCAGGCCTCCTTGGACCACCGTCCAGAGCACTCTGCAGCATTACAGACCTCGTAAGACCACAGTCCAGAGTACTGTGCAGCATTACTGACCTCATACCACGTCCAGAGCACTGTGTGCATTACAGGCCTCCTCAGACCACAGTCCAGAGTACTGTGCAGCATTACTGACCTCATACCATGTCCAGAGCACTGTGTGCATTACAGGCCTCCTCAGACCACCGTCCAGAGTACTGTGCAGCATTAAAGGCCTCCGCAGACCGTCCAGAGCAGCTAAATCTGTATCTGTGAGATTGTTCAAACCTTAATACCATAAATAATAACATGATATTAGATTTTTTTTACTCTAGGAGTATATGAGTTTGAAAATTCTAGAGAAATGCTTAAATAATGCATTACAATTTAACTAAACACATTTAGATTTTAGTTGACTAAAATGATTTAATTGAACCAAAATGTACTGGAGATTTTATTCGACCAAAAAACGATGACTAAAATGGGACTAAAACTAAAATGGCATTTTAGTCAAAAGCTATGACTAAAACTAAAACACTTGCAGAAGATTAAAATGGGACTAAAACTAAAATGTTATTTTAGTCCTAAAACTAAGTTGAAATTTTCTGCCAAAATTAACACTGGTGGTGGGGTGCTATTCACCATAAATGGCTTCCGTAACACACCACACCTAGAGCAGGTGCGTTGCCATAGATTGTGTTAGGCATGCCCCTGATGATGGCATTTATGATGAAACGCATTGGGGGGACATGGAAGCTATGACGTCACCATGCATGCGCACGTGCCTCCGAGAATTCTGGGATGTATTTCTTTTATTATATGATTTTCCATGTACAGCGTCTGTGTTTTTAAGTGTGTTTGTAAGTGTTTTTAACCAATTTTGAATCAACTACATGCCGGATTTACACTATTGTAAGCGGTTTCTATGACCTTTTGATGTACAATGCCCTGGTTTTCTTGAGATGAGGGGGAAAGTGTTCCTGTGGACTATCGTGTCCTGTTGTGATCTGAGCCAAAGGAAACCACAAGCACTTTTTGACTTCTCATGTGAGGGTCATAATCTCTCTTGTAAACCTCAGAGTGGTTGGTGGAGCATGCGTGGCGTTTGCTTGGCACATACTCTTGGCATTTGAGAAGATTCCTTTTTTGCACTTTGTTTTGTTTATTATGAACTTACTGGTGTGGGTAGCAATTCACCAATGATACTGTGGGCTTTAATATTATTTTAACGTGTTTGTTTTTATAGACTGTTTACTTGTTTTAGTGCTACACTTTTTCATTATTTATTTATTTAGTGTATCCTATATTTATTGTGCTGGCAGCTGTTTTTTGTAGAATTTTTTATCTCTAGCACAGTGATTGTCCTTTTTACATACGCAGATTGTGTTAACATGTTAAAACACACGCGTTATACTGCACGTTGCCATAGCGCACAAGTGTGAATGAGCTCAGAATGCAGCAACCCAACAAAAAGTTTTGATGGTCCTCAATGAGCAATAACAAAAAAAAACTTGCCTGCTAGGGGTGAGTGTGCTTTGCACAAATGCCTCCTCATATACAAACTACTTGTCACTGCTGTGCATTGTCATGCTTCTTATTTCTCGCCATTTTGGCTAAGATCAAACGTAGTATCTGTTCTTAGGAACAGAACGCTGATGCTCCAAGTCAAGACAGGGGGCGCCACATAGTAATTCCTGATGTAATAATGCGGGTACAGTGGGAGGGTTCTTTTCCTCCTGGGTTGATTCTGATTTGGTTTACCAGGGTTGTCCCTGGTTGAAGACAGGACTCTCCCTAAGTGCTAATGACTTTCTGGTAGAAATGGGACTGCACTTGTCTGGCTAGAACAGCAGATCTGAGAAAAGCCTGCAGTGCTTGTGCCCCTGGAGTGGCAGTCCAGGGGTGCCAGGATAATTCCCTTTGAGGTAACTCACCGTGTTTTTAGTATGGCACCATGGTCACAGCACTTCTACCACTATCTTTCACACCTACCTCCTGAGCTGAGCCTTTTGGCCAAGACTGGAGGAATTTTTACACTGGCTGAAAGGACCATCATAGTCTAACACTTTTTATTTTTGCACAGCACTATGCACCTTATTCACTTCCAATTAGTAGGATATAGGTCTTTCTACTTGCCCTGAAATTTCTGGGTGGGTGGGGCATATGGCGTTATGGTCAGGTTCTCTCCCTTCGAGGAGCCCCGTCTTCTACTTGGGTGGACCTTGTCTCAGCAGGTTCCCTGAAGAAGGAGGTCGCCTGGTTTTCAGCTGGGTGGACCACAAGTAACCCATTCAATATCAGGAGTCTTGCACCCCTGAGAATCAGGGCTGGGGTCCATTCTGTTCAGAGCAGGACCATGTGTTCAGGTTCTATCCATTTGGGGAGCCCCACCTGGTGCTTGAGTGGACCTTGCCTTGGCAGGTCCCCTGAAGAATGGGGTGTGCTTGGTTATCGGCCAGGTGGACCGTGAGTACCGCTGTCACTGTCAGGAGTCTTGCACCCAGGGGGATCAGGGCCAGGGTCCTTTCTGTTCAGAGGAGGACCATGTGTTCAGGTTCTCTCCCTTTGGGGAGCCGCACCTGATGCTTGAGTGGACCTTGCCTTGGCAGGTACCCTAAAGAACGGGAAGTGCTTGGTTTCAGCCAGGTCGCCCATGAGTACTACAGTCACTGTTAGGTGTCTTGCACCCCAGGGGGATCAGTTCTAGGGTCTTTTTCCTTTGGAGGAGGACCACTTGTTCCGATTCTTTCCATTTGGGGAGCCCCACCTAGTAATTAAGCAGGCCCAGCCTCCGTCGGTCCCCTGAGGAATGGGGTCTGCCTGGTTTCGGCTGGGGTACCCTGGGGTAACCATGAGTACCCTAATTCCCATCAGGAGTCTTGCACCCTGGGGTATCTGGGCCAGGGTCCTTCCTCTTTGGAAGGAGGACCATGTGTATAACCTGTGAAGTTTTGGTGGGTTTACATTTTTGCATTGAAATATATATAAAACAGAGCTAGCAGCCTATATCAACCAATATACATCCTAATAAACAGTGCCTAATGCATCAATGTTAAGAAAAACAAAAACATAAAATCTGAAAGTGCTCAGGTGCTTCAGTGAAAAGTGCAACGGTGCTCCAAAAACCTTTGAATCAGTGAAGTGGCTCCCCCTTTTGTGTCCCCACTCACCAAAATTATTGGATCCTCAGCTTCGCAGTCTGGGATCAAAAAGGCATTGATCAAATGATCTGGGGATACGCTGGATGGTTCCTCAGTAAAATCTTGCAGGGAGACGTTTTACAACAGGAAGGATATACCACACTCCATAGATGGGGAAACAGAGAGAGAACTCATAGTGAAATAACGTTTGGCATCAATTATCAAGCGCATTCAATGCGCAACTTACAGGATTTTTGGCAAAAACAGGCATCAGTAAAAAAAAATCATCCGAGTTCGCTGCTGAATGGCGTGCGTTCCACAGAGACGGAAATTTACGTCCCTGGTTATCACAAACCGGAAGTGCGTTGGCGCGTTTTGCCCCTCCTCCAGGGTGTCATCAAGGACAGTCCTTGATGACGCCCTGGAAAGCATCAGGTGGGGCTCCCCAAAGGGAGAGAACCTGAACACAACATGGTCCTCCTCTGAACAGAAAGGACCCTAGCCCTGATCCCCTGGGGTGCAATAATCCTTACAGTGACTGCAGTACTCATGGTCCACCTGGCCGAAAACCAAGCACACCCCATTCTTCAGGGGACCTGCCAAGGCGAACTCGGGTGATTTTTCTTACTGATGCCAGTTTTTGCCAAAAATCCTGTAAGTTGCGCATTGAATGCGCTTGATAATTGATGCCAAACATTATTTCGCTATGAGTTCTCTCTCTGTTTCCCCATCTATGGACTGTGGTATATCCTTCCTGTCTTAAAACGTCTCCCTGCAAGATTTTACTGAGGAACCATCCAATGTATCCCCAGATCATTTGATCAATGCCTTTTTGATCCCAGACTGCGAAGCTGAGGATCCAATAATTTTGGTGAGTGGGGACCCCAAAGGGGGAGCCACTTCATCGATTCAAAAGTTTAGGAGCACCGTTTGCACTTTTCACTGAAGCACCTGAGCACTTTCAGATTTTATGTTTTTGTTTTTCTCTCTTAACATTGATGCATTAGGCACTGTTTATTAGGATGTATATTGGTTGTATATAGGCTGCTAGCGCTGTTTTATATATTTTTCATTACTTTAAGGATGTAGTACCTTTGTGCATCAGCTGCGGTCTATATATTAATTTTTGTTTATTTATATTCCACTACTTGAGTTAACCCTCCAGCGTGAGTTTTTGAATTAGATATATTACATTTTTGCATGCTGACTTTTTCTTTATTGCACCTGGTGTTTAGTTTTGAGTGTTCCCATTGCACCAAAGAGCTTTACAACAAAAAAAATATGATAGAGCCGCTTTGGCGAACCGTTCCTCCACCCTGCCTGAGATCCACAAACAAAGCCCTACTTCTTGTCACATGACACATTTCATTAATCGGATATTTGCATTTCTGTTTAACTATTTGTCCTACAAACTTTTCCTGGCTGTGCACCTCCCTGTGTGAAGCTTGCAGACTCTCCCTAAGGCAGTTGGAGTTGGACCTTGTCTTATTTGTCTGCTACCATTCTAGACTGTCAAATTTTCAAAATCCTTCTGCACCTTCTGTAGATATCTCTGGTAGCTTCTATCTTGGCAGATTATTTTTTCTATGCAGCCAGGTGATTCACTGCTGGTTTTGCATACAGAGGTGAAGTCCCTCGCCCTGCGATTGGCCGGGGAGCTGCAGTGATGTCATGTCAGTGCGATCTGATAGGGCGAGGCCTGTGTAATTCATGACAGAGGTAAGGTAATTCGAGAGGCTGGATTGTGTGTCACAGGTGTTCTGGACAGAGGTGTCATGTAACCCCCTGTCACAGACCAGAAGCTTTTTTTTTCGTGACTGCAAGCCAAGGACGACACAAAGGTAGGATTTCTTTAATTTCCAATTTTTCTTTCTTGGATCAAAAATGTGCAACCAGAAAAAAAGATCACACCTCAATGTAGATAAATACATAGAAATTATTTTATTTATCATCATCTCTGCCCAAGAGGCTTTCTCAACCTGCTTATCCTTTAGTGGCGTATTGACAGTTACTGTCCACAACATTGTATCTCTGTTATATTTTTATTAGTTACTTTGTTACTTTTGTTTTTTTTTCTATAGCTATAGAACATCATTTTTATTTATAAATATATTTTGTTTCTTTTCTTTCTTTCTTTTTTACTTTGACACAATCTTTAGTTTGTTACTGGTATAGTTTTATGAGTTACTTTGTTACTTATGTTTTATTTATAGGACATCATTTTTTATCTATAAATATATTATTTGGTTTCTTTTCCTTTCTTTTTTTACTTTGATATGTTCTTTAGTTTGTTACTGTGACACAGTTATTGATTCCCCTGATTGTTGTCCCTGGAAGTTATAGCCCACCAGCTGCACATTAAATATTCCTTTTATATTAATTTATTAACACTGATATTTTATTGTACACTCTTTTTATTAGTTACTCTGTTACTTTTTTTAATAGGACTTCATTTTTATTTATAAATATATTATTTTGTTTCTTTTCCTTTTTTTTACTTTGACACGTTCTTTAGTTTGTTACTGATATAGTTTTATGAGTTACTTTGTTGCTTATCTTTTATTTATAGGACATCATTTTTACTTAGTAATATATTGTTTTGTTTCTTTTCCTTTCTTTTTTTACTTTGACACGTTCTTTAGTTTGTTACTGAGACACAGTTATTGATTCCACAGATTGTTGTCCCTGAAAGTAATAACCCACCAGCTGCTCATTAAATCTTCCTTTATATTAATTTATTAGCACTGATATTTTATTGTACACTCTTATTAATGAACGATTATTAAACAGCCAATTTCAGATTTATTGAGGAGTTTATATGCCAGTATGACATAACTGGTGATACCGGATACTGACGAGCTGACTGATGTGACTATACAATATATGTGAATCGCTGCGTAAATTGTCGACGCTAAACAAATACCTGAAATAAAATAATCACATCTTTATTACAAGCATTTATAAGTGCCAATAATGTATGCAGAACTTTATCAACATGCAGCATGTTTCTCCAACACAATGGGCAGTAGTATGCATCATGCATTGTGGTGCACTACATATGCGTCGAAGCTGCGTTCCCTTAGTGTGTTGGGGTGCCATTCTGAAAACATACCTTTAAAGAGACAGGGCAGATGGGATCTCTTTGGAATGCCATGGATGGTGAAAAGAGGCTGGAGTCCCCAAAAATGGGAAACCCCTTTTGTAAATTTCCTCTTCGGCATCTACCGAAAGAGGCAAGTGGTGTCATGGTTGGGCTGACCCAAAGCAGATGAATTCCAGACAGATATAAAAACACCAATTATGTGCATTCACATCAGTCCTACCCTTGAGTAGCTTACAATCGAAGGTCCTCCATACAAGCACGTAGGTCCAATTTAAATAGAAGCTGGTTGACCTACCAGCATTTCTTTGGAGTGTGGGAGGAAGCAGGACTACCCAGAGGAAACCCATGCAAGCAGAGGGAGAACATGCAAACTCTGTGCCGATAGTGTCCTGACCAGGGTTTGAACCGAGGACTTCAGTGCTGCAAGGCAGAAGAGCTAAGACGCTGTGATATCCCCAATGATGTTATGCCGCCAAGGTCTAGCAATTGCTTAGACCAGGGTTCCTCCAGAGGTTGCTAGGGGTTCCTTGAGCAATGAACAATTTCAGCCACTCGGATACTTTCCACTGACACCATTGATCTTTTTAGTTATCTGTAAGGGGGTAATTCTTCCCAATTACCACAAGTTTAAAGAGCATCCTTCTCACTGACCATCACACTGATGTATCATGAGTTGTAGATGTAGTCATTTTTAGCAGGGGCTCCCTGAGACCGGAAAGTTATTTTATGGGTTCCTCTGTGTTGGAAGGGTTGAGAAAGGATAATGTAGATGCTTCTGTATTGGTTTAAGTGCTTTTTAACACTATGTTGCAGAAATGGTAGACATACCGTATATATAGTGAAGACTGGAAAAGACACCCTCTGTAAGCAAATACATAGAGTCAAAGTGTGACTCAATGCAAATCATCCCAATGTAGTTGTGCCACAATCTGATTTTGTGTGGATTGAAGGGATTGAAGTCCATCTATGCTGATCACCCTGGAACTTTTTTTTTTTTATTGGAAATGTTCAGGCAGTGTGTAATTGTTCTTTGTCATGGGGTCAGAAATAAAGTGACACCTCAGGCAGAGGGCTATGGATGTGCATGTCGGACCAAAAATATTGAGTATTTAATATACGGAGCCCTCTTAATGGGGTGCGTGGCTTATAATTATAATATGCTGATTATGTATGATTTGTGGTTTTTTGGATGTTTTTGTGAGTTGCTGTACAGTAAAATCATCATAGTTCAGAACTAATTGTTTTGCCAGCATTGTTGGTGGCATCCCCCCACTATACACTATATGGCCAGACATTTGTGGACACCTGACCCATCTTACCGACATGAGCCTGTTGGACGTCCTGTCCCAAACCATGGGCATCCCCATAGGACTTTTCTGGGGAGTCTTTTCACAAGATTTGGGAAACTGTCCCCATTTGTGAGGTCAGGTACTGATGTTGGATGAGAAGACCTGGCTCACAATCGGCCTTTTTACTTCATCCCAAAGTTGTTCAGTAGGGTTGAAGTCAGGGCTCTGTACAGGACACTCGAGTTCCTCCACACCAAACTGGTAAAAACATGACTTTATGACACTGTCTTTGTCCACAGTCATCCTGGAACAGAAAAGGACCTTTCCAAGGCTGCTGCAACAATGTTGAAAGCACATTGGTAGGCTAGAACCCCTGTAATCCAAAAGAGCATTTGTGAGGTCAGGTACTGATGTTGCACGAGAAGACCTGGCTCATAATCATCGTTCCAACTCATCCCAAAGATGTATAAAAGGGGGGTTGAGGTCAGGGCTTCATGTAGGACACTTTAGTTCCTCCACACAAAACTGGTCAAACCATGTCTTTAGGGAACTGGCTTTGTACACAGGGGCACAGTCATTCTGGAACAGAAAATAGTCTTCACCACAAGGTTGGAAGAGCACAGTTTTCTACAATGTATATGTGAACTGTAGTATTAAAGATCTATCAATTTAATTTTTATTTTACAGTTCTGTCCTCTATGGGACAAAGTACATGTAGTAAGTTGTTCCATGTCTCCAAGTGCTTTCCAACCCTAGTCATAGGGTTCAGCCTGCTCCCCTCTTCTTCTACTACGGCTGATCCAACAACAGCTAAGAAGGAGATGATTGATTCATAGCTTTAGCTTGTCTTGGCTGTGAGCATTTTTCCGAGACAAGCAATGGTAAGAGTAATGCAGAGCCCAATGGGTCCCCCTTCCCTCTGCATTCCTCTTGCCATTGCTTGTATTGGGAAAGTGCTTACAGCCAGGAAAAGTTTGCTTTGTTGGGTTAGCTATGTTGGGGAAAGGGAGGGGAGGGGGAGGTCAGGTCAGACCCCATATCCTAAGGTTAGAAAGCCTTTAGAAACATTAGGCAAAGTACTACATATACTTTGTCCCTTAGGGCAGTGGTTCTCAACCTCAGTCCTCAAGTACTCCCAGCTGGCCATGTTTTGGGAACTTCCCTTAGATAAAAAAGCTCTTATCAATACCATGTCATTAATATTGATTTAAAACGTGCAATGTAAAGGAAAACCTGAAAACATGGCCCAGTGGGGGTACTTGAGGACTGAGGTTGAGAACCACTGCCATAGGGGACAGACCTGTAGGAAAAATATAATGATAGATGACAGAAACCGTTCACTGGAAACACCTTAAAGTGGAGTTCCACCCAAAAATGGAACTTCCGCTTTTCCGGTTCCTCCACCCCTCCGGTGTCACATTTGGCACATTTCAGAGGGGAGGGGGGAGCAGATACCTGTCTAATCCAGGTATTTTGCTCCCACTTCTGGGAATAGAAACCCGAGCCACCCGCAGGTATCTACGCCACTTCCAGGGCTTTCTCCATCCCCTCCCCCGCTGTCTTCTGGGAGACACACAGGTCCCAGAAGACAGCAGGGACCAGTGGGATAGCGCAGCATGAGTCTCGCATGCGCAGTAGGGCGGCTTCACTTCCTGGTTCCCTTACCGAAGATGGTTGCTGCAGCACCTGACAGCCGAGATCGGCTTTGGGTGCTGTCATCGCGGGCGCCCTGGACAGGTAAGTGTCCTTAGTCAAAGTCAGCAGCTACAGTGTTTGTAGCTGCTGACTTAAAAAAAAAAAAATTGGGGGACCTCCGCTTTAATTCAATCATTTGGAGGGGAGTTCACATAGTTTTCGGCAATATTATCTATTTTCGGTATTTGCCACAATTATTGTGAAAGAACTTTATTATATCACTTCTATATGAATATTTGTATGACAACAATTCACATTCTAGTGACTTTAGTCTTGCGTTGAGTTTTTTTTTTTTACTTTACTCATTGTGTTTATAGTGCTGTTTGTTGTGTGTATTTTCATTTATATTACATTGATGAGCCTTTTACGTGACCAGGCTTAGGCTTCACACCCACGCGAATGCCATGTTTGCCCACACGGGGGGGCACATGTGTTCCGTGCATCCCTGTGCAGGCTGCCCCATTCATGTCAATTAGGACGTAGCGGCTGCAGGACTAGCCTCTGCTCTCAATTTTACATGCGTGTGTCTGCGTGTCCCCAAACACGGACATTGTAAAATTGGGCACATGCACCCACACAAATGTCAATTTGGGAGCAGCAGCTGCGTACATGCAGCCACTGCATCCCTGTTGACATGAATGGGACTGCCTGCATGTGGATACCTGTGCATCCCATGCCAGGGAGACACTACCCTTCCCATGAGTGTACGCTTAAGTATGCCCATGTGCACAAGGCCTCACTTTCTACCACTCAAAACTATATTTCTATTATGTAAATATTGTTCCTCGATTATATTTTGTTTTTACATTCGTGTGCATGTGATGGTATATTCTTCTGGGAATTAACAGGAAACTATAGACCACCTTATTATTTTTATTATTTATTTTAGCGTATCTGCCAGCTGGCCGGACAGCCAGACAAAGCCAGGACTGGGTTTGATTGCAGTGGCGGATGGTGAAGTTTTAGGATGGGGGGGCGCCAGACCCAGCCCTTGCTTTGACCCCTCCCACTTCTCATAAGCCCCACTCCTTTATAAAATCCACCCACTCTGCACCCTGTATTCCACTAGCTTCCACCCATAGTGTCAGGAGTATACAGCTCAACATCACAGGACAGAGTATATAGCTCAGCATCACAGGACAGAGTATATAGCTCAGCATCACAGGACAGAGTATATAGCTCAGCCTCACAGATCAGGGTATATAGGTCAAGCATTACAGATGGGGTGTATAGCTCAGCATTACAGATGGGGTATATAGCCCAGCATTACAGATAGGGTATATAGCTCAGCATTACAGATGGGGTGTATAGCTCAGCATTACAGATGGGGTATATAGCCCAGCATTACAGATAGGGTATGTAGCTCAGCATTACAGATAGGGTATATAGCCCAGCATTACAGACAGGGTATATAGCCCAGCATTACAGATAGGGTATATAGCCCAGCATTACAGATAGGGTATATAGCCCAGCATCACAGATAGGGTATATAGCCCAGCATCACAGTTAGGGTATATAGCCCAGCATCACAGTTAGGGTATATAGCCCAGCATCTCAGATTGGGTATATAGCCCAGAATTACAGATAGAGTCGCGGAGCTCTTGGCACTGATGCACCCCGCACCAGGGGCAGCCGAGGGGATCGCGGCACTGTCAACCCATGTGAATGAGGCCTCACTTTCTACCACTTAAAATTATATTTCTATTATGTAAATATTGTTTCTCGATTATATTTTGTTTTTACATTGTGTGCATGTGATGGTATATTCGTCAGGGAATTAACAGGAAACTATAGACCGTTTTTTGTTTTTTTTTTTTTTTTTTTTATCTTACTTCAAGTTGTTGTACTGGGATGATGCAGGCATCACCCCAGTATTGTTTTTTTAGAGCCGGAAGTTCACATTGAACACGACTTTGAAATCGTGCAACGTCATCTGAAATCACACGACTTCAAAGCCGCGACTTCGGGTGCCTCTTGAAAGACATCTATTGAAGTGTCACCTGAAGTCACCAAAAGTAGTGCAGGAACTACTTTTGCAAATCGTTGTGGCAACGCAAAGTCGGCGTTGCAGTAATTGCAATGGTGCCGTTGCCGGCAATAGGCAGAGACAGGTCAAATCTCATGACAGATCACTCCAATGTGAATGAGGGCTTAAGGGCAGAGGAGGGATTTGGGGTCTTATAGATTCCACATCTCTCCATGAAGAGTTCCTGTCACTGCCTATTGCTGTCACAAGGATTTTTACATTCCTTGTGGCACCAATAAAAATGTTAAAAAATTAAAAATTAAAGCAACACCGTAAAATAATCAAAAATTAATCATTAAAAAAAATAATAATTAAAGTGCCCCATCCCTCCATGCTAGCGCACAATGGCAAATGTGCATCAGTCACGCACTCAAACAGCGATCGTCCCACGCATACGAGGTATCACCCCAAACGTCAGATCATGAGCAGTAAATCTAGCACTAGACCTTCTCTGTAAATCTAAAGTAGTAACCTGTAAAGGCTTTTAAAACATTGCCTACGGATAGTATATTTTTTTGTCGGCAATGCACGGGGCACGCAAATTTAAGGTTTGGCATATTAATTATCTATTTACTTGGCGTAACATCATCCTTTATTTTTTAAAAAAAATAGTTTTTTGTATGGTTTTATTGAATTAAAATTCAAAAAAGAGAATTTTTTCCATAAAAATTGCGTTAGAAAAACTGTAATACTGTAAAAAACTGTAACACCCACCAGTTTATTCTCTAGGGCCTCTGCTTTAAAAAAAAAAATATATATATATATGGTGTATATGTATATATATGGTGTATATGTGTATATATATATATACATATATATATATGCTGTAATGTTTGTAGGTTTTAAATTGTTTATATGGTTTTCGGGAAGCCCCGTACTCTGGGCCCTGTGGTGATTTGTTGACTTGTCTGACTTGGACCTAAGCCCTGCCTCTTGCGGGGAACCCCTCATAATGGGCACAGCAGGTGTACAGACCCGGGAAGTCAGCACAGGGATGGTGGGAACTCCTCATAATGGGCACAGCGGGTGTACAGACCCAGGAACTCAGCACAGGGATGGTGGGAACTCCTCATAATGGGCACAGCGGGTGTACAGACCCGTGAACACAGCACAGGGATGGTGGGAACTCCACATAATGGGCACAGCAGGTGTACAGACCCAGGAACTCAGCACAGTGATGGTGGGAAATCCTCATAATGGGCACAGCGGGTGTACAGACCCAGGAACTCAGCACAGGGATGGTGGGAAACCCTCATAATGGGCACAGCGGGTGTACAGACCCGGGAACTCAGCACAGGGATGGTGGGAAACTGCCATTCTGCTCCTTGACAGTGAGGTGTGAGGTTGCTGGTTCCTTTGCTCCTGTGCTTCCAGAGACCAGAGGCTGGAGTTGCTTCTCTGTCCCAGAAGGAATGCTGGATCCTGGGGAGGACCCTGGTGGGGGCCCCCTGGATAGGCCTTTGGAAGATTCTGGGCCTGGCCAAAAGATAGATGAGTCCCTGTCTGCCTTTAGACAGAGGACTGTCAGCAAGCTGAAGCGGATTGAGAAGGAAGAGGAGAAATTGCTGGTTTTGATGGCTGAATTCAGGAAGAAAAAGCAGATTTGTGCCAAAGTATACAGTAAGAAGAGACTGGCTCTGAGGCCTGAGTTGAAGGATTTGGAGCAAGCTGTGAGGAAGTAGAAGGAACTGGTGAGTTCTCTGAAGGACAATAGCGGAATATTTAAAGAAAATTATAGGAATGAGGAGCGATTTAATTGCATGAGGAGAGGAGCCGCTTCCTGCATGGAAGGTGACCCAGGCAGTGAGGAGATGCAGGTACCGTCAGACTCAGCAGTGAGTGAGAAAGTGGGCCCGAAGGATGAGCCCAGCTCTTCATCACCTCAGGAATCTGCTGAGCCCTCAATGGCAGAGGCCTCTGTCCCCCTCACTCCCCAGCAATATGGAACATCTGAGCAGGAGGTTGAAGGTACTGGCATGCTGGAGTTCATCACTAAGCTGGAATCCCCTCCGTATGCGGCTTCCCCAGATGGTGATGAGAAGATGGACACAGTTCCTTGCTCTGTGGAGGAAAGACCTGTGGAGAGAACAAGATCCACCATGAAGTCTGCAGCAGCTGGGGGGAAGTCTGATCCCACCGTCAGCCATGAAATCGCAGAGGTGACAACACAGCAAGCAGGTACAGTGTGTGTGCAGGATGGTGTCAACTTTCTTAGTGACAATGGGCTTGCTGAGGGTTGTAGTCCTACAGGCAGTCAGCCCAGACCCATAGACAATGCACAGTCTGATTTACCTGCTGGAAACAAAACCTCATATTTAAATGTTACCGATGGGAGTAATTGTCAGCTTCTGGGGGAAGAGTCTGCAGTGAGGAGCTCCTTGGACAATACAGAGACTTTGCCTGGACCAGACACAGCGGCTGTTCCTGTGAATGGTGGAGGAGATGCTGGGTGCAGTAGTGCTACAAATCTCCAGAAGTCTGCAGTGGACGGGATAGAAGCTGAGTGTTCAGAGCAGGTGGAGAGGGCGGATCTCACCTCTGCTAATCAGAAGACTGCTATCCCAGCTGATTCAGACTCTCTGCCAGCAGGTTTGATTGTGTCTAAGGACAAGGCTGCAAATGCTGCTGGTGTAAGAGAAACTTATGCTGGTGTTGCTGCTACAGGATCTGGGAAGGGGCAGCAAGTAGGGAAGGAGCATGATAATGTTTTATCTTCCTCCCTTTTTAAAAGAAGGAATGTTGTTCAATTAAAATGGGAGGGCAGTGGAATCCCCCACATAGGAGGACAGTGGTAAATAATATTCTGCAAATGGGGTTTAGGCCCGCGAATATCTTCACCCTGATCAATCCGGCAGGTTCCTATGAGTATGATTTGTCCTTTATCCGTCCGGAGTCTTTGGACATATTTTGGGAGAAGTATGAGCACGTGTGTATTGGCCTGCCGGACTGGAAAGGGCTCATCCCAAAGCTTATATCACGCCAGCCACTCATTAAAATGGTGACAATTCTTGTCCGCAATAAATCCATACCGCAAAGGGATTTATCTGTACGGTTGAGGAGGTAAGGAGACGTCCTGAGCCCCCTAAAAAAGATTTTGGACGATAGGGGAATATGGATGGGGGGTTGGTCTGTGCAGTTAAAATTAAAGGTAATTGATAATGACGTCCAGCATCTGCCATCCTCAGCTTTCCTGGGGAGGGACAGGCTCACCATCTTCTATCCAGGCCAGCCAAAGCTCTGCAATAAGTGTGGTGATAAAGGGCATCTTGCATCCTCCTGTCCAGTGATGAAGTGCTCTCTGTGTCAGGGTATAGGACATTTGGCGCAAAGGACTGTAATATTATCAGGTGCAATCTGTGCAATGCGGTGGGACATCCTTACAGTCAGTGTCCTGAGGCAATGCACAACAAGCCTGAGATCATGAGAGAGTTTTTCCGCCTGGACATGGAGGATGCTCAGAGCTCAGCAGCTGGAGTGCCTTTGAGTCCATCTGAGTCTGTGCCAATACCCAATGTGTCCGTGTCTTCCCAGTCTGTGGTGCCCCAGTCTGTGCCCAATACCCAATATGTCTGTGTCTTCCAAGTCTGTGCGTTTACCTAGTGTGCCTGTGTCTTCCCAGTCTGTGCGTTTACCTAGTGTGCCCGTGTCTTCCCAGTCTGTATGTAAGGTTTCAGTTACTGAGAATGTGTCCACTCCTTCTGTGTCTGTGTCTTCTAAAATTGCAGAGGCAGCGAGAGCTGCTGAGGCAGGTGCATCAAGTGCAGTGCCAGTCCCCCTCCCTCGACGCTACAGGGTCTCTGTTAAGGATCATGAGGTGCAGAGGAGTGGGGAGGATGATGAAGAGGCTGGCCTGGTGGTAGATAAGGGAAGGGAGAGTGGGGGTGGAGGGGGGGGGGTGAAGGGGAGGATAGGTGTGGGGAGGATGATATGGAGTCTTTGGAGGATAAAAGGAAGAGGGGCAAAAGGAAGAAAAAAAAAAGAGGTACAGGTACCTTAAGTCCTAAGGTTTTGCCATTGGAAAATAAGTTTAA
The DNA here is from genome assembly GCA_037952925.1 of Lithobates clamitans. Taxonomy (NCBI): domain Eukaryota; kingdom Metazoa; phylum Chordata; class Amphibia; order Anura; family Ranidae; genus Lithobates; species Lithobates clamitans. The sequence goes on along the minus strand of JBBGZY010001985.1, from coordinate 202,200 downwards.
GGCCCTTTCAGATGATGATGACGATGAATGGAACTCGTTGAGTTCAGCATCCTCTGTGGATGATGAGTGCCTGGGTGCAATGAAGCGCGCTGGTTCACCAGGGAGAGGGAGTAGTCAGGCTAAGAAACGGCTGCCTCAACTACCCTAATGGCAGTTCCCACTCCGTTAAAAGTGGCAACCATTAATGTTGCTAGCTTAAGATCAGTAAGTGCTCGTCATATGGCTTTATTTTTGCTCAGCAAGTTTGATGCTGACATTTTGTTTTTGCAAGAGACTCATCTGATTAGTCTGGCCGATATACATCTGGCAAAGAAGGAGTGGAGACGTGGTCCTTCATTTTGGTCTCTTGCGGCCGAGCCTTAAGGCGGGAATGCGGTCCTTTTTTCTGGTAACGTGCCGGCGGGTAATTGAGGTAGAGATAGGGAGATGCATGGTCTTAGACGTCTCTGTGAAGGGGCAGGACTTGTGTCTGATTAACATCTATGGTCCCCAGACAAAGTGGGACAAAAAATGCCTCTTTACAAAGATTAAAGCGGAGTTCCACACAAAAATGGAACTTCCGCTTGTCGGAACCCTCCCCCCCTCCGGTGTCACATTTGCCACCTTTCAGGGGGGAGGGGGGTGCAGATACCTGTCAAAGACAGGTATTTGCACCCACTTCCGGCATAGACTCCCATGGGAGTCCATGCCTCTTCCCGTCCCCACCGCGCTGTCTGCTGGGAAGTGGGAACACACAGCTCCCAGCAGAGAGCGGGGACCACTAGGGACGCGCAGCGCGACTCGCGCATGCGCAGTAGGGAACCGGGAAGTGAAGCCGCAACGCTTCACTTCCTGATTCCCTCACCTAGGATGGCGGCGGCAGCTGCCGAGAACCGAGCGGGTTCTCGGCGTCCCCTGCCGACATCGCTGGACCCCGGGACAGGTAAGTGGCAATGTATTAAAAGTCAGCAACTGCAGTATTTGTAGCTGCTGGCTAATATTTATTTTTTTTGGCGGTGTGGGTGAACCCCCCGCTTTAAGCCTTTTCTTTTTAAGGCCCAGCAGGTTATCTTTGGAGGTGATTTCAACACCATTACTAGATCTAAAGACAGGAGAGGTTTCAGAGATAAGCTGGGCTATGATACCCTTCTTCTCAATGCGATAGTTAGGGAAGCAGGTCTGGTAGATGCGCACATTAAGCTCTGCCCAGACAGCACGGGGTTCACTTTTCAGCGAGGTAATAGTCAGAGTAGGATAGATAGGTTTTTTTCAAGGGAGATTCTGATTTTTCGGCACCTGTGTGTCGGGCAGTGGAGTTTTCTGATCACTGTATTCTATCTGTGACTCTGAATGCCTCAGACATGCCACCTAGGGGGAGGGGTATCTGGAGATTGAATTCTGCCCTCCTGGAAGACGAGAGAGTAAAACAATCCTTTGAGGATTTTTTTCAAGCACAGGTAACGATCCTAGACCTTTGCAACAGCAAGTCAGAATGGTGGGAGCTTGTTAAACAGCGGACTGTTGGGCTTTTCAAGGCCATAGGAAGAAGGAAGCAGCAAGATAAGTATATCACCTACCAGCATTTGCGGAGGAAACTTGACCGCCTTGTTTCGAATGGAGGAGATTCTGGAGCGATCTCTAAGGTGAAGCTCCTCCTTAGGAGACATCAATATGAACGGCACGCCTCTTTGGTTCAGGAGAGAGATTATGGGAAATACCATTTCCTGACTTTTAGCAGAACTGTAAACAGAGCGTATCAATTAAGACGGTTAATGGCCTGAGGGACAGTACGGGCTCTCTGACGAAGTCTAGGTCAGGGATCCTGGAGGTTGTCAGGTCATACTATGCCGATCTCCTGGGAGGAAGAAACCTTGATCGGACAAGGATGTCGGGTTTTTTGGACTCTACACCAGGACTGGAAAATAATGTTCCTTTGATGAATTTGACAGATTAAATCACTGCAGACGAAGTAATCTAGGATATTGATAAACTAGCCATCAAGAAAAGATGGTTTGACAGCCAAATTTTATAAATGTTTTAAGACGATCCTGGCTCCCTACCTTGCGGAGGTTCTTAACGGCTGTTTGGGTTCTCTCCCCCCCTTCATGAGGCAATCTGCGGTGATGCTTCTGTCAAAAGGTAAAGATCCTTCGATGATTGGGAATTGGCGCCCCATTGGCCTTCTTAATGTCAGCACTGTTCGGTCCAAGGTAGAAGCACTTTCTCAGCGGTGTTAGCTGTCCGGGAGGCCTTGGAGCGTTGTAGGGCTGCTGGTTGGGGGTAAATTTTTGCTGACATTGGATCTGGCTAAGGCCTTTGATTGGGTTAATCATGAGTACTTGTGGCTCCTTCTTGACAAATATGGCCTGGAGGGGGGTTTCATTGATTGGCTCAAGATTTTGTACAAAGGGGCTGAAAGCTTTCTTCTGGTTAATGGTTAGGTCGGGCAGCCCTTTGTGGTCAGCTCAGGTGTGCGTCAGGGGTGTCCATTGGGTCCTCTGCTATATGTGTTTGCAATTGACCTCTTCATTAGAAGGCTAGAGAGTGGACCATTGTGTGGGGTACCTTTGGGCATTGCTGGTGAGCCTCCTTTGAAGGTTGTGGCCTATGCTGATGATGTTTCTGTTTTTGTCTCTGGGACTGGGGAGGCACAGTGATAAGGCAGTATACAAAGGCATCAGGTTCCCGACAGTGGAATGTGATGGAGTGGTGGAGTCCTAGAGGTGTACAAGAGGGTGGGGAGGGCTCTGAGTATACCCTTCCTCCCCCATATGAGTTATGCAGAGTGGGTGTATGGGGCATTCCAGACTCGTCGGGATTATGATTTGGAAACACTTTTTTTAGTTAGTCTAGTAGCCCGTTATTTCACGTGAAGTGCACGGTGTCAGGTATCCTTACGGGGTAAAATCCTCCCTGTCGAAGTAGTGGTGCAGGACATTCTGGGTGAGGTTGGGAAGATTCGGGATCTTGAGAAAGGCAGGTGGCAGCAGGAGGCCTGGATAAGGGCGTGGAGAAATTTCAGGACTCTGTAGCTGCTGCCTGTTGATCTCGGGGTGTGCGGCTTTTCTTTGTATTCTTGATTCACTCCCCTAGATTTTCAAGATGAAATATATTTTTGATAAAAGGCTACATGCATGGTGACGGTGATGTTCCTTAGTCTGGCTCTCCCGTAGGGATTATGTAGTGCGCAATTTGGTTTGTACCATTTATAATGTTCTTGTTTTGTATTATCATATTCAATTATTTTGTAAATATGTTTTATTTATTTATTATGGTTTTATTGTATATAAGTAGTTGTTTGTAAGATTTTTCAATAAACAAAATTAACCCCTCATAATGGGCACAGCGGGTGTACAGACCCGGGAACTCAGCACAGGGATGGTGGGAACTCCTCATAATGGGCACAGCGGGTGTACAGACCCGGGAACTCAGCACAGGGATGGTGGGAACTGCTCATAATGGACACATCGGGTGTACAGACCTGGGAACTCAGCACAGGGATGGTGGGAACCCCTCATAATGGGCACAGCGGGTGTACAGACCCGGGAACTCAGCACAGGGATGGTGAGAACCCCTCATAATGGGCACAGCGGGTGTACAGACCCGGGAACTCAGCACAGGGATGGTGGGAACTCCTCATAATGTGCACAGCAGGTGTACAGACCCGGGAACTCAGCACAGGGATGGTGAGAACCCCTCATAATGGGCACAGCGGGTGTACAGACCCGGGAACTCAGCACAGGGATGGTGGGAAACCCTCATATTGTGCACGGCGGGTATACAGACCCGGGAACTCAGCACAGGGGTGGTGGGAACCCCTCATAATGGGCACAGCGGGTGTACAGACTGGGAACTCAGCACAGGGATGGTGGGAACCCCTCATATTGGGCACGGTAGGTGTACAGACCTGATAACTAAATGCTGAGATCGTATTATTAGAGCTCTTGAGAAATAGAAGAGACTGCCAGACAGTTTACCTCTCCTGAATAATGTACCAAACACTGAAATCTCAGTTCTGGATGATCTATCGTTCAGTGTGATGTGACTTGGATGTGTGATGTGGTTCATCAGGGATTTTTTTCTCCTTCAGTTGGTTCCTTTTTCGTTTTTACTGTGTTAAGCAATACATTTAAAGAGCAACTTCACCCCAAACATTTCTTTTTGGTTTTGGAAAGAATAAGGAAGGATGAAAACCTCTCTTTGGTTTTCTTTTAATATTTCTGCCCCACAATGAAGAGATTTCCCCTCGCTGAGACGGGAAGCGTGGGAGGAATATTTTGGAACAAGAAGCCGAGACCCCGCCTGGGAAGGTTAGACCCTCTGTCGGGGGTTTTGGTGTTGTCTGCGGCCCCATTAGAGAAAGTTCCTGTTTTTTGTTTTTTGTTTTTTTAAGTTCTATTTTAAACATTAAATATGTAATGACTGGTTCCCAGGCGGAGAAATGTTTTGTGACATAAGTGATGGCTACAGTCTTGGGATGGTCGCCCAATCTGACCATTTTCTGTTGTCTTGGTGTCAATCTTATGTCTTTGGGTGGCTGCCGAGTCTGTGGGGTTACATAGACATAGACAGGGCCGGGACAAGGGGTGGGCAGGAGGGGAGGCTGCCCTGGGCGCAGACAATCAAGGGGGCAAGGAATAGACACATTACATATAGAAACATTGAGGAAGAGGGGTGCAGTTCTGGATCATTGCCCTGGGTGCTGGATGACCCATTCCCGGTACTGGACATAGAACACAAGAAATAAATGTGATTCTCTAGGTGATACCTCTGTTGCTATTACAAGCAAATATTTATTAATATATCTTTATACAAAACAAGCAGTTAAGATCAACATAAAAAAAACTGTTTTTTCGTAAATCAATCAAATATCTCTGGAAGGAAAAAAGTCCCTAAATCAGTGGTATCACGGCTTTTAGAGCTCTTAAAGGGCTGGGAGGCGGTCGGGGGGGGAAGGGGGTTAAACCAGGGGTCTATAACTGGCGGCCCTCCAGCTACAAGTCCCATCATGCCTCTGCCTGTGGGAGCCATGCCTTTAACTGTCAGCCTTGCAATGCCTCAGGGACGTGTAGTTTCGCAACAGCTGGAGGGCCACCAGTTTGAAACCCCCTGGGTTAAACAAATTGGTGCACAAGGAAGTGTCTGGTGTCCCATTAGACTTCATTCACATTTGTGTGACTTTTCATGTGACTTTGGACATCGCATGGTAAATGATATGGTGGAATTTAAAAGTCTTTTTTTAGAATTTTGAAAAAAAAAAAAAAGTTCATCTTTCTGTCAGAAAATTTTGTAAAGAGGTAATTTTTCTCCTTCACTGATGCAGGTGGCACTGATAGGCATTGATGAGGTGGCACTGATATGCAGCACTGATGGGCACTGAAGAGGCGGCACTGAAGGGCATTGATGCGGTGGCACTGAAATGTGGCACTGAAGGGCATCGATGAGGTGGCACTGATGGGCACTAATGATCGGCACTGAAGGGCATTGATGAAGTGGCACTCATATGCAGCACTGATGGGCACTGATAGGCGGCACTGATATGCAGCACTGAAGGGCATTGATGAGGTGGCACTTATATGCAGCACTGATGGGCACTGATAGGCGGCACTGATATGCAGCACTGATGAGCACTGATAGGTGGCAATGATGGGTGGCACGAATAGGCGGCACTGATGGGCGGCACTGATGAGCAGGCACTTGTGGGCACAGAATGGCCTCACTGATGGGCACTGATTGGTGTCACTGTTGGGCACTGTTGGGGTTGCACTGATCATCAGGGCACTCTCAGTGTGAGGCGAGGAGAGACGATTACCGGCACTTCCGCGTTTACATGTGATCGGGTGTGATTGGACACAGCCGATCACATGGGCAAAGAGCAGCGTCATCGACTCTTTAGTGAGATCAGGGTCGCGCCGTGTCCCCGGGACACAGCGTTCCCGCGATTGCCGCGTTACGCACCCCCGCGTTGAGAGTGGGCGACGTCATATGACATCAGCCCAGAACTAGAGCGATCCTGCCCGCCATCATTTTTCTATGCTGCGGGCAAGAGGCGGGTAAATGAAGTCTCCTCCAAGTCGGATCCTCATCTATATTGATGTGATTTGGATCCGACATTACGGTAAGATTACACAGGCATTCCCTGCGGTGTAGCCCCTCCCTTGCGTCAAAGTTGCACAAAGTCACATCAAATTAGTACTCACATCGCCAGGAAGTCGCACCATAAGTCATGCGACTTTCAGGTCCAAGTGGTGTGAACCGAGTCTTAGAGCCTTATCACCCAAACTCAAGACACGTGTTATATTTCCAGGACTGACTGCGCTCTTCAGTTATTTTCCAGACTTCAGTTACACCGCCTGTTAGGATTGTAGGACCTCCTCTAGTGACACGTTAGCTGGTAGCCTTAAAGTAAAACCTGAAACCTCACTGGGCATTTAAATAGGGATTATTTCCTCAATAGAGAAAACCTTTTAATGCCACATAATTATACAGAGCAAGAATGAATTCTTCAGGCCCTGAGCTGGAAATAAATGTACATTGAAGAGCCGGGACCCCTGGAAATTCAGTCTTCAGTTGTTGTCGTATGACCATAGTAAAAGAACACGCAGAGCTGGAAATAATGAGTTCTTTAGGTGTGACGGGATTTGTTTCTCACTGATATACAAATGTATTTTTTTATTATACTTCCTGTATATAAATGTAATTTCATCAAAAGTTCACAAATGTAAATGTAAAGCCCGTCATCGTGCAAAACGAAACCTATTCCCCCTCCCTATCACTCTTAGTGGTGTCCCCTGAGGCTGCCGTCACATGTCCATCACCAGTGCCTCTTCTGGGAGTAGAGACCAGCCATCCAGCGATGCAGTCCAGGCCAACCACTGACCAGTCATGTTGACGTGACCTAATCACGCCTCTTCAGTCTGCTGGAGCCTGAGAGAACCCACTGATGGACAGCCAATACAAAATGTCTACAAACCAGGTCTCAAACTTGGCACTGGAAGAAGGACCAGAAGATAGAAGACCCCAGATATCATGTGACCAATTAAGATTCCCCATTGGCTGTCCACTGGCTGAACAGCCAAAGGGACATGTCCACACCCAGCAGTGACCTGCGCCCTTGAAGAAGTACCAGAAAATAGGAGACTCTCTGCATCACATGACCAGTAGACACTTTATATTGGCTGTCCAGTGGCTGAGTAGTCAGTAGGCAATATCCAAACCCAGGCACTGACCTGGGCAGTGGGCACTTGAAAAAGGACCAGAAACTAGAAGGCCCTCTTCATCACATGGCCAGTAGACCTTTCCCATTGGCTGTCCAGTGGCTGAGTAGTCAATGGGCAATGTCCAAACCCAGGGACCGACCTAGGCGCTTGAAGAAGGACCAGAAACTAGAAGGCCCTCTTCATCACATGGCCAGTAGACCTTTCCCATTGGCTGTCCAGTGGCTGAGTAGTCAATAGGTAATGTCCAAACCCAGGGACCGACCTAGGCGCTTGAAGAAGGACCAGAAAAGAGAAGACCCACCACATCATGTGACCAATGGATATTTCCCATTAGCTCTAAAGGGGCTGAACAGCCAATTAGAAATGTCCACACCCAGGTACCAACTTGGGCACTCAATGAAGGACCAGAAAATAGAAGACCCTCTGCATCGCCTAACCAATTGCTAAACAGCCAATGGGAAATGTCCACACCCGGGCATTGACCTGGGCTCTTAAGACCAGAGTTTCGATGACCCTGCACATCACCTGGCCATTTTGGGTAAGTTAAAGGGGCATTTAGATTTTTTTTGAAATTGCTGCAGTTATTAGCTACAAAGAGGTGGGAGTATTTCTTGAATCTCAGGTTACACACATAGCTGAAGGATAAAAGGAGGGACATCCCCTCCTCCCAAAAGTGAATACAGACCTAATATCTGGATATCAGGTTATACACTCAGCTGATGAGTCAGAGAAGGGACATTCCACCTCCAAACAGACCTAGTAGGCTCATATCAGGTTGCACAAAGACATAAATGACTCTGAGGAAGGACACCCCACCCCTCCTAATAGAGATGCTGCCATGTCGATCTTTAGTTTGTGGGACCAGTCAACAAGTGCAAAGCTAATGCTGGGCTTTCTTGTTAGAAACCCCAGACTGCACAAAACATTCTGTAATACATGTCCATTTTTTTTATCTTATTTTATTTTATTATTTACGAATCAAAACAAATTCAGATCAAACAAAAAGAGTTTAATAATAATGTATAAAGATTTGGGAATAATCCCATAACCATAGGCGTGCGCACAGGGTGTGCCAGGTGTGCCTGGGCACACCCTAATCACCCCGTGCTGTGTCCAGAGATTTGCCCCAAAATGCTGCATCTAAGAGAGTGTGTGGCCCGCGCTGCCTGTGAAACAGTTTCACATTCAGCAGATGGTGAGACTTGCCAGAGCTGTTCAGTGTATGGAACTGTCAGATAATGACACTGCATGCAGGAAGTGAGACCAGCTGTCTTAATGTCAGGGTGATGTCGGGGGTGGGCGGGACAGAACGGCCATCAAACACCAGCCAATGGGATGGGGTCTGGGCGGGCCGCTACATGTATGTGGCCCCGCCCCCTCTCTGAAGCAGCTCAAACATTGGCTTGTGTTTATAGCGCTTGGTCCCGCCCACTCCCGACATCGTGGCTGAGTTGTAAGTCATCACAACTCAGCCGCGATGTCGGGGGTGGGCGGGATCAAGCGGCAACACCAGCCAATGATTGGGCTGCTTCAGAGAGGGGGCGGAGCCAGAGAAATGTAGCGGCCCGCCCAGACCCATCCTATTGGATGGTGTTTGGTAACTGTTCAGTCCCGCCCACCACCAGCATCACCGCTGATTTTTAACAGCTGTGTCTCTCCCTCCATGCAGTGTCATTATCTGACAGTTTCATACACTGAACAGCTCTGGCAAGTCTCACCATCTGCTGAATGTGAAACTCCTCCTCTCCCCTATCTGTGCCACCCAATGCTGCCAATCAGTGCCAATCAATTCTGCCAATCAGTGCCAACCAATGCTGCCTATCAGTGCCAACCAATGCTGCCAATCAGTGCCAACCAATGCTGCCAATCAGTGCCAATCAATTCTGCCAATCAGTGCCAACCAATGCTGCCTATCAGTGCCAACCAATGCTGCCAATCAGTGCCAACCAATGCTGCCTATCAGTGCCAACCAATGCTGCCAATCAGTGCCAACCAATGCTGCCAATCAGTGCCAATCAATTCTGCCAATCAGTGCCAACCAATGCTGCCAATCAGTGCCAACCAATGCTGCCAATCAGTGCCAACCAATGCTGCCTATCAGTGCCAAACAGTACTGCCTATCAGTGCAAACCAGTGCCTATCAGTGCCAACTACTGTTGCCTATCAGTGCCACTGCTGCTTATCAGTGCCAACCAATGGTGCCTATCTGTGCCAGTGCTGCTTATCAGTGCCAACCAATTCTGCCTATCAGTGCCAACCAGTGCTGCCTATCAGTGCAAACCAGTGCTGCCTATCAGTGCCAACCAATGCTGTAAATCAGTGCCAACCAATGCTGTCAATCAGTGCCAACCAATGCTGCCTATCAGTGCTGCCAATCAGTGCCCATCAGTGCTGCATATCAGTGCCCATCAGTGCTGACAATTAGTGCCCATCAGTGCTGCCAGTCAGTGCCCATCAGTGCTGCCAATCAGTGCCAACCAATGCTGCCTATCAGTGCCAACGAATGCTGCCAATCAGTGCCAACAAATGCTGCCAATCAGTGCCAACAAATGCTGCCAATCAGTGCAAACCAATGCTGCCTATCAGTGCCAACCAGTACTGCCTATCCGTGCCAGTGCTGCTTATCAGTGCCAACCAATTCTGCCTATCAGTGCCAACCAATTCAAACCAGTGCTGCCTATCAGTGCAAACCAGTGCTGCTTATCAATGCCAACCAATGCTGCCTATCAGTGCCAGTGCTGCCTATCAGTGCCAACCAGTACTGCCTATCTGTGCCAGTGCTGCTTATCAGTGCCAACCAATTCTGCCTATCAGTGCAAACCAGTGCTGCCTATCAGTGCCAACCAGTGCTGCCTATCAGTGCCAACCAATGCTGTAAATCAGTGCCAACCAATGCTGCCTATCAGTGCTGCATATCAGTGCCCATCTGTGCTGCCTATCAGTGCCCATAAGTGCTGCCCATCAGTGCTGCCAATCAGTGCACAGCAGTGCTGTATATCAGTGCCCATCAGTGCTGCCTATCAGTACCAATCAGTGCTGCCTATCAGTACCAATCAGTGCTGCCTATCAGTACCAATCAGTGCTGACAATTAGTGCCCATCAGTGCTGCCTATCAGTGCCACCTATCATCCAACATCAGTGCCTGACCTCACAAATGCCCTTCTGGAAAAATGATCAAACATTCCCATATACACCCTCCTAAACCTTGTGGACGGCCTTCCTAGAAGAGTTGAAGCTTTTATATCTGCAAAGGGTGGAGCCAACTCAATATTGAACCCTATGGACTAAGACGGCATTAAAGTTCATGTGCGTGTAAAGGCAGGTGTCCCAATACTTTTGACAATATATATATATATATGTATGTGTGCTTGAGCTTTTGGGTGCACACCCTAATGCAATAGGCTGCGCACGCCTATGCCCATAACATAACATAATCAAATGGCAATCTTACATCTTAATATATATTAAAAATTAGTGATACCCCAATGCCATTTTTTTTTTACAAGTTCATTTTTTTTCAGTTCTCGCCGATACCAATTTCGGTACCTACTGCAACTGTTTTCTTTACACTTCAGCTGTCAGCAATGGTACAAAGCATTGAAAAGTTATTTACAAATTAAATTTTTTTTTTTTTAATTTTGCGCTTTTTTTTTAAAATGTGAAACATGTACATATACGTATGTTCAAAGTATAAAAAATATTAATGATCAAAGCAAACAAAAAAAAAAAATTGAATTATTAATAGTTACTAAAATAGAAGTGAACAAAAATAAATCAGCAGGAAAATAATTAAATAGAGAAGGAGAATAAGGAGTTAATTATGGCTGATTAGAGTAAATAAAGGGGTAATAAGGAATTAAACAGAGTTACATTTAATAAAAAATAAAATAAATAAATAAAAAAAATTTTACTTGACAGGTTGCTTTGAACTGACTTCATCTGCAGATCGAAGTTCATCCCTTTGAGCTGTAGATGTATAAACAGAAATATTCCAAAAAGAAACAATGTTATCTTTCAGTGGCTGAGCAATGTTGTTGATAAACTTTTTTTTGACAACTCCAATTGTCAGGACTTAGTTTACACTTCAGCTGTCAAAAGGGGAACCCCACTGACAGCTGAATGAGACACGAGTTGTTAAGGACGTGGCGGCACCGCTCCTTAACAACCAATACTTGCCAGGTTTTTTTTTGTTTTTTTTTTACATTTCAGCCGTCAATGGGGAAATCCCGCTGACATCTGAAAGAAATGAGGCCGAAAGTATCAGTTTCAGGTATCCGAGCATTTGCACGAGGACCAATATTTGTGTAAATGCTTAGTATCGGTACAACCCTATTATAAGTAGTAGGGGACCCCTCGATAACCGTGCCAGAATCTCATAGAAAGTAATGTAAGCAACAGATGAGCTTGACTGAACCTTATGTCAAAAAAAAAAACCCAAAAGCATAACGGGAATAAGGAAAGAAAGAAAACTTTAAAAAGGGAAAAAAAGGAAAAAGAAAGAAAAGAAAAATAATAACATTTTTTAAGAGATTTTATACAAATAATTAAAAATGATATAAAATGTTTTATAAAAATGTAAATGCAAAAATTAGTTGACAAAAAGCCATTATAGTCTCCCATTAAATGCCTGAGGCTGGCAGCAAGCCCAGTGGATTTGCAAAGGGAGGACATTTGGCCAAACACCCAACCTTGAACTTTCTTTAGGAACTCATAATTCTAATATTTTAGGCGGTGTAATCTTTTAACCCTGGATGTTCTCTCTTTTTGCCTGGTAATGACCTACCCATGTATTCTTCAATCCTTAAACTGGTATCAAACCCAAAAACAAAAATGTTATATATGTCAGCTTACCACTCCTTGAATATAGTGGCTGAAATATTTTTTTTAGGTTTTTTTTCTCTTTATTTTCACCTGGTAATATAGTCAGTAACACACCTCCTCTCCTCTTTGGGCATCTCCTCTGTCTGTGGAGGAGCGAAGGAGCCACCCTCGGAAAGCAGCATTGTTTGGAGAGGGTAATGTTGGATGGACTAGTAGATTGACTATAGACCACTAGGTGGACATCTCATCTATGTCATGTGGGAGATAGGAGCCTACAGCCAGGATCAGCATGGACAAACGTGTGAGAAGGCCACTGCACTTAAAATCCCTCATCCATTTGGGAGTGCTTATCCTTTCCCCTTTACCTCTGATTTATCTCTCAAAGTATAGGCTCTGCTTGCGGACAATCTCTCCTCTCTAGCTGCAATATTGCCAGTATGTATCCTTGGGCTGGCTGTATGCGGCCTTCTCTTTCCCATTACGCTGTGGATCAGTTACTCCATGTCTCTCACTTCAGCTTGGAGAAACGCGTAGTTGTCCATATTGGTGATGGTACATTGAACCTTCGATTGGCCCTGCATATGGAAGATTATCATATATGCATTTTCCTTCAATATTTAAGCTGTTCATTATTGATGGGCCATCACAACAGGTTTCTCTGTATAGTCATTTACATTTACATTTGGGAGAATAATGTATCCAGTCGATTTGTCGATCCATTTCAATATGTTTTTAATGATTATTTTAATCATGTTATCACAATATATTTTGTATTTTATACTTTCATGAGTACTCTTCTTTTCTATTTTGAGATTACCATTGGCAACCTTTAAAGTCCTATAGATTTTTGGTTGTTGGTTTTTCATATCTTAATTGGATGTGGTGCCATACATTGTGGGTTATGTCTCTATATTATTCTATATAGACTACTATAGTAGATGGACTAATAGGTTTAGCCAGACTCTAAAACACTTTTTAAGTAGTATCAGAAACCGTTTTTTGTTTCTTTTGGGATAAAAGTTTTAACAAAAAGAATAAAAGCTGTCCGTTGCCTTAAGTACCACTTCAATCACAAAAACTTTAATTTTAATATATTCCTCAATAATCAAAAAGAAAAGAAAATCCACTTTTTGTGCACAAATGCATTTGCAAACTTAAATATTACCTTGTAAAAGTAGCAGTGACATCATCACTGCACTGCACATAGTCTGTACAGAGAGCAGAGCTGTAGGAGGGGCCCAGCAGGCCCCACCCACCACAGGCTGCCTGCAGAAAACGACTGGAGGGGTGGAGACAGGATCAGTCACCCTGTACGAGAAGAAAGAGCAGAGCTGTGGGAGGGGCCCAGCAGGCCCCACCCACCACAGGCTGCCTGCAGAAAAACGACTGGAGGGGGTGGAGACAAGACCAGTTACCCCGCACAAGGAGAAGGAACAGAGCTGTGGGAGGGGCTCAGCAGGTCCAACCCACTACAGGCTGCCTGCAGAAAACTACTGGAGGGGGTGGAGACAAGACCAGTCACCCTGCACAGGGAGAAACAGCAGAGAAAGAGCAGAGGTGTGGGAGGGGCCCAGCAGGCCCCACCTACTACAGGCTGCCTGCAGAAAACTACTGGAGGGGACGGAGACAAGACCAGTCACCCTGCATGAGGAGAGAGAGGAGAGCTGTGGGAGGGGCCCAGAAGGCCCCACCCACTACAGGCTGCCTGCAGAAAACTACAGGAGGGGGCGGAGACAAGACCAGTCACCCTGCACAAGGGGAGAAAGCAGAACTGTGGGAGGGGTCCAACAGTCCCCACCCATTACAGAAAACTACAGGAGGGGGCGGAGACCAGACCAGTCACTCTGCCCAAGAAGAGAGAGCAGAGCTGTGGGGGGGGCATCAAGCCCCACCCACTACAGGCTGCCTGCAGAAAATTACAGGAGGGGGAAGGGACAAGACCCGGCCCCTGCACAGGGAGAGAGAGCAGAACTGTGGGAGGGGTCTAACAGTCCCCACCCATTACAGGCTGCCTGCAGAAAACTACAGGAGGGGACAAAGACAAGACCAGTCACCCTGCACAAGGGGAGAAAGCAGAACTGTGGGAGGGGTCCAACAGTCCCCACCCATTACAGAAAACTACAGGAGGGGGCGGAGACAAGACCAGTCACCCTGCACAAGGGGAGAAAGCAGAACTGTGGGAGGGGTCCAACAGTCCCCACCCATTACAGAAAACTACAGGAGGGGGCGGAGACAAGACCAGTCACCCTGCACAAAGGGAGAAAGCAGAACTGTGGGAGGGGTCCAACAGTCCCCACCCATTACAGAAAACTACAGGAGGGGGCAGAGACAAGACCAGTCACCCTGCACAAGGAGAAAGAGCAGAGCTGTGGGGGGGGGGATCAGGCCCCACCCACTACAGGCTGCCTGCAGAAAATTACAGGGGGGGGGCGGGGAAAAGACCAGCACCCCTGCGAAAGGAGAGAGTGCAGAACTGTGGGAGGGACCCAGCAGTCCCCACCCATTATGGACTGCCTGTAGAAAACTACAGGATGGGCAAAGACAAGACCAGTCACCCTGTACAAGGGGAGAAAGCAGAACTGTGGGAGGGGTCCAACAGTCCCCACTCACTACAGAAAACTACAGGAGGGGGGCAGAGACATGAACAGCCCCCCTGCACAAGGAGAGAGAGCAGGGCTGTGGGAGGGACCCAACAGGCTCCACCCATTATAAAAAAATACAGGAGAGGGGCGGAGACAAGACCAGTCCCCCCTGCACAAGGAGAGAGAGCAGGGCTGTGGGAGGGACCCAACAGGCTCCACCCACTACAGAAGACTACAGAAGAGGGCGGAGACAAGACCAGTCCCCCCTGCACAAGGAGAGAGAGCAGGGCTGTGGGAGGGACCCAACAGGCTCCACCCACTACAGAAGACTACAGAAGAGGGCGGGGACAAGACCAGTCCCCCCTGCACAAGGAGAGAGAGCAGGGCTGTGGGAGGGACCCAACAGGCTCCACCCACTACAGAAGACTACAGAAGAGGGCGGAGACAAGACCAGTCCCCCCTGCACAAGGAGAGAGAGCAGCAGTGAGCGGTCTTTATTACAGGAAGTCTCACACTGGATTACTGCCCAGATCTGGAAGAAATACACAAAGATCACCGAGATTCCAGGAGAATACGTGTGACTCTTTTATGTAGACAATATTTGCTTCTGCTTTAAGTCTTTAGCAAACCCGGACACTTTATGTTGCACCATTAAGAGCAAATACAAAAAAAATGTATAAACCAGGGACCGGCTTAGGCCCACCAGGCCCCATTTACTGTATAACCAAAGTATCATTTTTGGGTGGACTGACCCTTTAGAAATAATTCTCATTGGCGTTGCACTTGAACAACACCATCGCTGTACCCCGTCAGGTTTTTCAGCCGCTCTGTCAGCGCACATATAACTTTTAAGCTAGATAATCCCATTAGGAATAAACCCCGTATTAAGTTATTACTGCCTAATTATTTTTTACAGAATGTTTTGCGCTAAGCCGACGCGTTGATGAACGAAGTGATAAAGCCCCTTGTCTCGTAATTGGCGAGAGACAAGCTCTAGCTCTCGATATTTTAGCTGAGCTGTTAAGCCTGAGAAATATGCAAAAAGTAGATTTTACATGCCTGCCAGAAAATTTCTCATTTACTTAATTCAACAAACGCCTTTAATGGGCTGTTTACCTAGAAGACTCTAATTATTGTGTGCTTCACACGGCTTTCCAAGCTGTTAACTGCACCCGTGCTGGAGCGGAATGGCACCGTGACCCTGTGAAGGTTCTCATGTGTCCAGGTCATGGTGGAGCTTGTAGTAGTTGGCCACGTTCAACTGGACTTGTTCTGTAATCTTTAAGACGTTTCACTACTTAAGTAGCTTCCTCAGTAATTAGTTTGGATCAAACACTGGCTATTTAGATGCTGAACTAAACTTTCAGCGTTTGGACAAACATCTAAATAGCCAGTGTTTGGTCCAAACTAACTACTGAGGAGGCTACTTAAGTAATGAAACGTCCTAAAGATTGCAGAACAAGTCCAGTTGAACTTGTTGAGGATTTCTCAACCAGGGTTCCTCCAGAGCAATTTATGCCTCCCAGATAAGTTCCCACTGACAGCATTGAGCTTTTTAGCTATCTATAAGGGGGTAGCCCCCCCCCCCCATGAGAGCAAGTGTAAGGAGCATTCTTCACACTAAACATGTGCATGCCGGAAAGTGTAGCTTTGTTTCGTTTTCAGATCAGTTCTTCAATGGACCTATTCATTTTCGGAATTTGCTTTGTATTTCCAGCATTCGTTTCGTTTTATTTTTAAAAGTGCTAGTTGTCGAGGAGCAGGCAGCGGCCGCGTCCTTAACAACCATGGCTTGTCTGAATATAAACAAAACCAGTGGCAGTTATAAAAAAAAAGTTTTAAAAAAACAGCGTGGAGGTTCCCCCCCCCCTCCCCCCCTACTCCCCACAATCGATACCAGGCCCTTCGGGTCTGGTATGGATTTTGAGGGGAACCTCATGCCAATTTTTTTTTTTAAATGGCGTGGGGTCCCCCCCAAAATCCATACCAGACCCTTTTCATCACCGGGTGACCCCGTCCCCTGTCACACCCCCGTTTATCTGTCATTCAGCGAGTGATAGGACACAGGAGCGGCTGGGTGCAGCAGAATTTTTTTTTCCCTCCATGCTGGTCGGCTCCAGGTGTTTATTGTGATTGATGTTGGATCTACTTCGGGGGACATTTCTTGTTTTTTTTTTTTTTTTTACTTTTGACACTTTTTTAGTGAATGAGTTGGGGTACTCATTCACATGTTGAGGGGGTGGGATCTGGTGACCCCCTTGTTAAAGGGGGCTTCCAGTTTCTGATAAGTCCCCCACAGGCAGATCTCCACAACCATCAAGCCAGGGTTATGGGGAAGAGACCATTGTCCTCATCAACATGGGGACAGGGTGATTTGGGGGGGAAGAACCCTCCTCCCCCAAAGCACCCCCCCACTCAATGTTGAGGGCATGTGGACTGGTATGGTTCAGGAGGGAGGAGCACTTGCTTAACACCCCCCCTTTCCTGGCCTGCTGGGCTACATGCTCGGAAAAGGGTACACACCATTTAAAAAACAATTTTTTAGTTGGCGCTTGTTTTGCTTACATTATGACAGTGGGGAATCCCGCTGACAGCAGATGAGTCATGGTTGTTAAGAACGCAACAGCCGCCCATTCCCTAACAACCAGCTTCTCAATGCATCAGAAGATTTCGTTATAACTTTTTTTCGGATTCGTTCAGATTTCTTACTAAGTCCATTCGAAAATTTGGATACATCTGAATCTCCGAAAATGGAATTTTCAACTGAAAAAACAAATCAGAATAAACTGAATTGCACATGTCTACTTCCCACTGACCATCACACCGATGTATAATGAGTAGTAGATATAGTAATTTTTAGCAGGGGTTCCCTAAAACCGGAAAGTTATTTCAAGGGTTCCTCTGTGTTGGAAAGGTTGAGAAAGACTGGTTTAGAGTGTTCAGCGTGGATGAATGTGACAGCTTCCAGCTGTCAATGGTAGCTAAGGAAGCAGCAGCTGCTTGTGTCTTTACCAACCACTGAGGTCACCCGGCCCAGGCACTTATATGGCCAGAAATCACCAGTCTAGTAAACAAATGGGCGGGGAATCGAGCATTACATAGTTGCCTAAATGTGGCCAAATATGGGCACTGATGTCACCACTATCCCTTTCCTTTATATAGCCATGGCAGCTCAGGGAGCTGTCATTTGGCTGGTGTTGCCATCGGGAAGTTGTGTGCGGTGGGTCATCAGGGTTTTTTTTTTTTTTTGGTGAGGATTGACGATTAATTTACAATGAGGCTCATATTTTTGGTATGTTAATTTTTTTTAACAATGGATTTGTCAAATGTTTGAATGTCTTTTTTTCTAGGTTATATATGTATATATATTTTTTAAATACCCCATACTCATTAACGTCTGGGGGCGCCCTTATTAATAAGGGGGGCTTCCAGATTCTGAGACCCCCACAAACACTAGGCAAGGGTTGTGGGAATGAGAACCTGCCTCAACATGGGGACCCAGATGTTAAGGGCATGTGGCCTTCAGGAGGGGTAGGGGCACACACTCCGCCCCCCCCCCCCCCCTTCCTGGCAATTTATACATGTTTCAACTGCATGCTAGAGCCTCATAAATAAAATAAAAACATTTTTACCTTCCCTGACTGAGCCAAATTCTCCTTCATTTGTGTCTCACACGCTCCCCCCTCCCAGGCACTGCAGCTCACAGTGGGAGGGGTTCAGCAACAGCAGCAGTGCTGCCAATCTGGGAAGCAGTGGGCGGGACTATGTGTGGTCAGATTCTAATTGACAAGCTACAGGCTGAGTCAGGGGTGACAATGCTGGTAGCCACACCCCTACATCTTTTCCTATCACTCTAGTGCAAGCAGGCACAAGAGGGTGACAACTTTGCTTTGCATTTAGAAGCAGTGCAGCATTGTTGTCATCCCATCACTGGAAGCTGCATTCGGTGGGCTTCACTGGCAGGATCAACAGGTATTTGTGAGATTTTGCAGGGGGATTAAAGGAAAACTGTAAGTGCGAATGTATTTACAACTAAATCTGAAGTTATACATTTTATTGTAGCCACATTGGTTCAGCCTGCCGATCCCCGTGGAAGCTGTAAATCGTTGTAGTGGTCACTGTGATTGCCGCAGTCTTCCAGGTCCTATGCAGATCGGCTGCCCTTTTGCATTGTAACCACAGTGGTTGCTCACTTGGCACTGCTGCTATTCATCGAACGCATTGTTTTTCTCTGATTGGACGAGGTAGAGATGCTGGGGACACACCCCCACATGATACCACAGTGCCCGGGGCATCCGCCCCTCCTGCCCAACCCTTGTCCCGGCCCTGATTAACACCGCCGCTTGTAGTCTCCATCAGAAGCTAGGGTGACAATAACAGGAACTGCCTAAACTGGAACCTTCATGGCAGAGTCACCAGTTATTATTATAAGGAAAGATGCTTCCAAACTGTGTTACATTGAAAGTGAAATGATGTCATAGAGGACGAAGGCGGAGATGACAGCGCTGATTCCAGCCTCTCCCTGCAGCAGTAGGTTATTGGTACAGAGGTCTATTGCTGGCTCATTGTGGACAGCCTGCAGCAGATAATTATTAGAAATGACCTGATGCTGCAGAGAATGTAGCCACCCTGCCATGGCCCCACTCTACAGTGCTTTGAAAAAGTATTCATACCCCTTGAAATTTTACACATTTTGTCATGTTACAACCAAAAACGTAAATGTATTTTATTGGGATTTTATGTGATAGACCAACACAAAGTGGCTCATAATTGTGAAGTGGAAGGAAAATGATAAATAGTTTTCAATTTTGTTTACAAATAAATATGTGAAAAGTGTGGGGGGGCATTTGTACTCAGCCCCCTTTACTCTGATACCCCTAACTAAAATCTAGTGGAACCAATTGCCTTCAGAAGTCACCTAATTAGTAAATAGAATCCACCTGTGTGTAATTTAATCTCAGTATATATACAGCTGTTCTGTGAAGCCCTCAGAGGTTTGTTAGAGAACCTTAGTGAACAAACGGCATCATGAAGGCCAAGGAACACACCAGACAGGTCAGGGATGAAGTTGTGGAGAAGTATAAAGCAGGGTTAGGTTATAAAAAAATCTCCCAAGCTTTGAACATCTCACGGAGCTCTGTTCAATCCATCATCGGAAAATGGAAAGAGTATGGCACAACTGCAAACCTACCAAGACATGGCCGTCCACCTAAACTGACCAGCCGGGCAAGGAGAGCATTCATCAGAGAAGAGCCAAGAGGTCCATAGTAACTCTGGAGGAGCTGCAGAGATCCACAGCTCAGGTGGGAGAATCTGTCCACAGGACAACTATTAGTCGTGTTCTCCACAAATCTGCCCTTTATGGAAGAGTGACAAGAAGAAAGACATTGGTGAGAGAAAGTCATAAGAAGTCCTGTTTGTAGTTTGTGAGAAGCCATGTGGAGGACACAGCAAACATGTGGAAGAAGGTGATCTGGTCAGATGAGACCAAAATTGAACTTTTTGACCTAAAAGCAAAACACTATGTGTGGGGGAAAACTAACACTGCACATCACCCTGAACACACCATCCCCACCGTGAAACATGGTGGTGGCAGCATCATGTTGTGGGGATGCTTTTCTTCAGCAGGGACAGGGAAGCTGGTCAGAGTTGATGGGAAGATGGATGGAGACAAATACAGGGCAATCTTAGAAGAAAACCTGTTATGCCGCGTACACACGATCGGAAATTCGGCTAGAAAAAGACAGATGAGAGCTTTTGGTCGGAAAATGCGACCGTGTGTATGCTCCATTGGACTTTTGCTGGTCGAATTCCAGCCAGCAAAAGATTGAGAGCATGTTCTCAGTTTTTCGGGCGGGAAAAGTTCCTATCTGAAAATGCGATCGTCTGTACAAATTCTGATGCGCAAAATTCCTACGCATGCTCGGAAACAATTCAACACATGCTTGGAAGCATTGAACTTCATTTTCTCGGCTCGTTGTAGTGTTGTACGTCACCGCGTTCTTGGCAGTCGAAAGTTCAGAGAACTTTTGTGTGACCGTGTTTATGCAAGGCAAGCTTGAGCGGAATTCCGTCGGAAAAACCATCCAAGTTTTTTCTGACGGAAAATCCACTCGTGTGTACGCGGCATTAGAGTCTGCAAAAGACTTGAGACTGGGGCGGAGGTTCACCTTCCAGCAGGACAAAGACCCGAAACATCCAGCCAGAGCTACAATGGAATGGTTTACATCAAAGCATATTCATGTGTTAGAATGGCCCAGTCACAGTCCAGACCTAAATCACATTGAGAATCTGTGGCAAGACTTGAAAATTGCTGTTCACAGACGCTCTCCATCCAATCTGACAGAGCTTGAGATATTTTGCAAAGAAGAATGGGCAAAAAATGTCCCTCTGTAGATGTGCAAAGCTGGTAGAGACATCCCCAAAAAGACCTGCAGCTGTAATTGCAGAGAAAGGAGGTTCTACAAAGTATTGACTCCGGGGGGCGCTATACAAATGTACCCCCCACACTTTTCACATATTTATTGGTAAAAAATTTGAAAACCATTTATCATTTTCCTTCCACTTCACCGTTATGTCCCATAATTGTCCCTCACTATAGGAATGCCTATAATGATACTTTGTAATCACTCGATCCCCAAGCCAATCCTGACACTTCTCACATTCTTGTAAAAATCTGCATTTTTTTTTCACATAAAATCCCAATAAAATACATTTACGTTTTTGGTGGTAACATGACAAAATGTGGGGAATTTCAAGGGGTATGAATACTTTTTCCATACACTGTATGTAGGATTGTAGCCACCCTCTTTTGCTTACTCCTAAAATGGATTATGGGATTTGTAGTGTGTGTAGGAGGCAGAAAAACACCATAAGAAACTATTTTCATATAAAATCACATACAGGGTCATTAAGTAGTGGATCATTTTTTAGAGAGTAAGGATATCCTTTGGTGTCACTTTAATTCTGAAAACTATTTTCAGCTGCTCCTTTTTATGTGACATAATTATTATATTTCTTGATATGATCTACAGTCTGACGCTGCGCCTTTTTTGTGTGTTTGTAGTTGACATCGCGAGAAAGCAGTCCCGAGGGGCTACGACGAGGCGACTCCTGCCGAAAGTCAAGGAACTTCAATAAGCAGCCCAGCACTGGGGATTACTACAAATACCTGGGACAGAACTCCGCTGAGGCTCCGGAGGGCAGAAAGATGGCACACAGCGAGGAGGTAGGCTGGTCAACTGAGTAAAAAGTCCACCTCAACCACTATCATCACCCACGAGTTTCTTATATTATTTGAAAGCCAATTGTTTGGCCGGCCTGGCTTGGAACTTAACCAGCAATGCCTATAATGATACTTTGTAATCACTCGACCCCCAATCCAATCCTGACACTTCTCACATTCTTGTAAAAATCTGCATTTTTTTTTTTTGCTAGAAATTACTTACAAACCCCTAAGCATTATTTACGTTTTTTTTTTTAAAGCAGAGATCCTGGAGATTAAAATGGCGGTTGTTGCAATTTTTTATGTTGCATGATATTTACGCAGAGCTTGGTTGGACTTGATGGACTTGTGTCTTTTTTTCGACCTCCCCTACTATGTAACTATGTAATTATGTTTAAAGCTGAAGTACAGCCAAAGCTCGTTTGGCTGGACTTTTCCTATGGATCACATGAGTGCAGTTTGTTTTGCAACCCTGTGACCTGTTTTCAGCAGAGGGCGGGCTGAAATCCACTCTCTGCTGACGTCACAGTGTCGGTCCAGGCTCGGGCATCGTCACGACCACGGAGTCGGGATCCGCCCAGATCCCTGGACCGGGCACCCGTCTCAGCCTCTCAGCGAGCCGCTGAGAGGCTGAGCCGCCCCGCCCCTTCCCTGCCCTGCCCCCTCCACAGCACGGTGCTCCAGGGAGCGAGGAGGGGGGCAGAGCAGAGAGCCGGTGACTGACAGTCAGCAGCTCTCTGCTCGGGGAGCTGTGAGAACCGAGTGATCGGCGATGTTTGATCGCTCGGCTCTCAGTGTTAGAGGTGCCGGGGGACAGATGCAGCATCCACCTAGGAAAGTATGAATATAAAAAAAAAACATACTTCTCTTTTAAAATGCACATTTATAGGAAAAAAATACAGCTTAACCCTTTACCGACCAGCGCACGATGATATACGTCGGCACAATGGCACGGCTGCGCAAATGGGCGTACAGGTACGTCCCCTATAGGAAGCGGCATTGTGGGCGCGCGAGCCGCGTGCTCCGTGACCGTGCCCTCGGGACCCGTGGACTTGATATCCACCGGTGTTCCTCGATCATGTCACGGAGCGGCAGAACGGGGAGATGCCTATATAAACAAGGCAATTCCTCAGTTCTGCCTAGTGACATGACAGAGATCACCATTCCCTGTCATCGGGAGCAGTGATCACTGTCAGGTTAGTGGTAGCCCACCCCCCCACAGTTAGAATCACTCCCTAGGACACACTTAACCCCTTGATCGCCCCCTAGTGTTTAACCCCTTCCCTGCCAGTGTCATTTACACTGTAATCAATGCATTTTTATAGCACTGATCGCTGTATTAATGACAATGGTCCCAAAATAGTGTCAAAAGTGTCTGATGTGTCCGCCATAATGTCGCAGTCACAATAAAAATCGTAGATCGCCGCCATTACTAATAAAAAAAAAAAATATTAATAAAAATGCCATAAATCTATCCCCTATTTTGTAGACGCTATAACTTTTGCGCAAACCAATCAATATATGTTTATTGCGATTTTTTTTTATCAAAAATATGTAGAAGAACACGTATCAGCCTAAACTGAGGAAAAATTTGTTTTTTTATACATTTTTTGGGGATATTTATTATAGCAAAAAGTAAAAGATCTTGCTTTTTTTTCAAAATTGTCTCTCTTTTTTTGATTATAGCGCAAAAAATAAAAACCGCAGAGGTGATCAAATACCAAAAGAATCAAAAGAAAGCTCTATTTGTGGGGAAAAAAAGGACGTCAATTTTGTTTGGGTGCAACGTCGCACGATGGCGCAATTGTCAGTTAAAGCGACGCAGTGCCGAATCGCCAAAATTGCTCTGGTCTGGAAGGGGGTAAAATCTTCCGGGGCTGAAGTGGTTAATGAATTTAAAATTGCGCATAGAATGGCGACAAACCACAGTAGCTAAAAATCTCCCTAGGCGATGCTTTAAAAGCCTTTTTACAGGTTACCAGTTTACACAGGAGGTCTGGAATTTAGAATTATTGCTTTTACTCTTGATGTTGCTGTGATTCCTCATGTGTGGTGCAATCATCTCGTACATACCGTATGTGGGCAGGACCTATGTATGCGTTTGCTTTTGCGTGAGAGCATGGTGGGACAGGGGCGCTATCATTTTTTATTTCTTTTTTATTTCTTTTTTTTAAACTTTCTTCCTTGCACCATCCCTTTTCATTTTTTTTTTTTGATCAGCTTTATTGCTATCACAAGGGATGAACAGCATCCCTTGTGATAGCATTGGCCATGACAGGTCCTCTTTACTTAGACATCTGAGGTCTATTAGACCCCAGATCTCTCCTCTGCCCTTAAAAGCATCTGATGAAACCAAGATCGGTTTTGATCAGATGCAGTTACGAGCTGAAACCGAAATTTACAAAATCCTTATCACTTCCGGTTTCATAGATCATAGAGGTGATCAGGGAACTTCCGTTCCTCCCTCATCTCTATGGTCAGACGACGGAACCGGCAGGACCACCTTCTGCCATATGTAAAAAAGATCCAGTGGCTGTAGAGTCCTTTTCTGAAGCCCATACTGAAAGACCATGGAGGCTCTCATTTGTTTGGACCAATGTAACTATGTACAGTGCTGTGAAAAAGTATGTGCCCCCTTCCTAATATTTTTTTTTTTTTTTGCGTCTTTGTCACACTTAAATGATTTAGATCATCAAACAAATTTTAATATTACACAAAGATAACCCGAGTAAATACACAATACAGTTTTTAAATCCCATTTATTAAGGGAAAAAAAGCATCCAAACCTGCCCTGGCCCTATGTGAAAAAAGTAATTGCCCCCCAAACCTAATAACTGGTTACATAGTTACATAGTAGGTGAGGATGAAAAAAGACACAAGTCCATCAAGTCCAACCTATGTGTGTGATTATGTGTCAGTATTACATTGTATATCTCTGTATGTTGTGGTCATTCAGGTGCTTATCTAATAGTTTCTTGAAACTATCGATGCTCCCCGCTGAGACCACCGCCTGTGGAAGGGAATTCCACATCCCTTGGTGGCAACAACTGCAATCGAGCGTTTGCGGTAACTGACAATGAGTCTTTCACATTGCTGTGGAGGAATTTTGGCCCACTCTTCTTTGTAGAATTGTTTTAATTCAGCCACAGCAAGATCGGCCTGTGTGAGTTAACGCCACAGCATCTCAATCATATTTAAGTCTGGACTTTGACTAGGCTGCATCAAAACCTTCAATTTTTTTTTTTTAGCTATTCAGAGGTGGACTTGCTGGTGTTTTTTGGATTATTGTTTTGCTGCATAACTCAAGTGTACTTAAGGTCAGTAACTGATGGGCGGACATTCTCCTTCAGGATTTTCTGGTAGAGCGCACCATTCATGGTTCCATCTATGATGGCAAGTTGTCCAGGTTCTGAGGCTGCCCAAGACCATTGTACTACCATCACCATGTTTGACTGTTGGTATGATGATCTTTTTATGAAAGGCTGTGTTAGTTTTACACCAGATGTAAAGGAAACTTCCGCTTTTTGGAACCCTCCCCCCCTCCGGTGTCACATTTGGCACCTTTCAGGGGGGAGGGGGGTGCAGATACCTGTCTAAGACAGGTATCCCACGGGAGTCTATGCCTCTTCCTGTCCCTCCGCGCTGTCTCCTGGGAAACACACAGGTCCCAGGAGATAGCGGGTACCAGTTACGATGCGCAGCGCGACTCGCGCATGCGCAGTAGGGAACCGGGAAGTGAAGCCGCAACACTTCACTTCCTGATTCCCTCACCTAGGATGGTGGCGGCAGCTGCCGAGAACTGAGCGGGTTATCGGCGTCGGCTGCCGACATCGCTGGACCCTGGGACAGGTAAGTGGCCATGTATTAAAAGTCAGCAGCTGCAGTATTTGTAGCTGCTGGCTTTTAATATTTTTTTTTTTAGGTTGATGTAGGTGGGCTCCCTCTTTAATGGAATTAAATATTTACAGAAAGTTATTACAAAACAGACATAATCATACAGAAAAGTTATTACAAAACAGACATAATCATACAGAAAAGTTATTACAAAACAGACATAATCAATGGTAAAATAAAAAGAGTTCCAAAACTAAAAAACACTTTAAGGGACATCTTGTCGGGTCTTTGGTTCAGTGCGCAGTTCAAATCACTTGCAGAGTAAGTCAAACTGATGTACACACCAGTCTCACTGCCGCAGAAGAGTGTCTGTTAGACATGTGCAATTTGTTTCGTTCCAAATTCCTTTTTAAAAACGCAATTCGGCATATTCGTTCATTCGGAAGCATCCGAATGAGCGAAAGACTCTTTTGACGTATGCATATGAAAGCGAATTTTGAGAAAGTATGAAAATCCGAAAGAACGAAAATTCAAAATCAGAAAGAACGAAAATCCGAAAATAAGAACGAAAATCCGAACTAACGAAAAACAATTCAAGAAAGGGATATACCGAATCGATTACATTCAGATAATTTTGGTTTTCGTATTTTCTATTATAATTTAATTATTAACTATTATTATAGTTTTTTTTATTAATTATTATTATTATTTATTATTATTAATAATATTAATAATAAAAAACTATAGTAAACTATAATCTATTAAATTATAGGTATTGCAATTTCCTTTCAAATTTACCTAACTGTTAGTGAACGTAATGAATACAAATGCATCCAAATTTACAAATTATCCGAAGTAACGAATACCGCATCTAAACGAATGGAACAGAACGAATGCAAACGCATTCGGAAGTTACGAATGATCCGAAGTAACGAATGCCGATCATGACGAATAATCGGTGAAACGAAAACAAAAAAAGAGCGAAACAAAAAAAACACATTTTTTTGGTCGTGCGCATGTCTGGTGTCTGTCACTATCTTTGGTAGTTTCAGTGGTAAAAAAACGAAAGCTCAAAATTGCTAATGCAACAGCTTTTTTTCACCCTAGAGAGGGTGCCAGATCTAATGCCACCAAATCAATGGGTCTGAGGGGTGTGCTGAAGCATTTTTATAATGCTCCAGTGGACACACCCTTAGGCTACTTTCACACTGGGGCCGCGCCGCGTTAGCGGGAAAGCGCCCCTTGTTTTAGCTGTACTTTACTGTCGTTTTAGCTGCGCTTTTAACCCCCACTAGCAGCTGAAGAAAGGGTTAAATCTGCCTGTTTGGCGGCACTTCAGGTGCTTCGGAAGCACTGCCTATGCATTCCAATGGGCAGGGGCGGTTTAGGAGCGTTGTACACAGTGCTCCCAAACCGCCCCAAAGATGCTGCTTGCAGGACCTTTTTTCCCATTCCGCAAGCGCACCGCCCCATTTGAAAGCACTTAGGCTTTCACACTGGGGTGGCATGGGAGGCGGTTTTCAGACACTTTACCTTTAGCCAAGGTGACAAGGTTGGTGATAATGACAAGGTTTCACAATCCAGCAACCATCATATTTACCAGAATGAAATTACAATTTGTTAGATACCAAATATGATATGGATTCATGTATGGTTCTTTTAGGAGGACTAATGTAGCTTCTGGACCATGTAAATTAGGTGTGTTTGGTGTTTTACTAATCAGTATCTTCTTATACATTGGTGTAGACACTTTTTAAAGGTAACTTCATTACTGTAGGAGTTATGGAATGGGAGTTAGGATTAAAGATTTGAGATGTATGAAAGTTCAGATCTAGGTCAACATACCAGACTCAAAAATGTTAGACTGTTTATAACTCAACCACTTATGACAGGGCCTTATCAGAAGTCTCCTGAAGACTTCAGTGGCAGTGGCAGCCTGGGAGCCCAGATACTGTTTCAGTACTTTATTTCTGAATGACAAGGTTTCACAATCCAGCAACCATCATAATACTTACCAGAATGCAATTACAATTTGTTAGATAACAAATATGATATTGATTTGATGTATGTTCTTTTCAGAGGACTAATTTGACTTATTAGCCTTCTGGACCATGTAAATTAGGTGTGTTTGGTTTCTAACGAATTGGTATCTTCTTATACATTGGTGTTTTTTTAAGGTAACTTCATTACTGTAGGAGTTATTGAAGATTTGACTGTAGGATTGAAGATTTGAGATGTATGAAAGTTCAGATCTACTGTAGGTCAACATGCCAGACTCATAAACTCACCCACTTGTGACAGGGCCTTATCAGAAGTCTTTTGTGGCTGTGGCTGTGGCTGTGCCAGCCTGGGAGCCCAGATACTCTTCCAGTATTTTAGAGAATGTGTGGGAAAACTTGTCTTTATTGGTTTGTTGGGCTTGTGAAGATTTAAAATACTTTTTTTTAAATGCAGGGCAGCTTCAAACTGCTTAAAAACATCTAATCCACAGTTTTCGTGTGGGTTAGCTGAGCTTTCTCTTAGACTTCTATGATGTCCTGCAATTTTGGTACTTTTTCAGAAACAGCACCAAAACTCCTGCATACTGCATCTTTGGTGTGCTTTCTGAAACCGCACCAAAACTGCGAGACATCATAGCAGTCAATGGGAGAATGCACCTAAGCCGCATAAAAACCACACCAGGGCATTGCGAAGCCACCCTCAGTATAGAAACCTTTTACGAAGGTAACTCCATTACTGTAGGAGTTATGGAATGTGAGTATTAGGGTTAAAGAGTTAAGATGTGTGAAAGTTCAGTTCTAGGTCAACGTGCGAGACTCATAAATTTCAGACTGTTCATAACTCAACCACTTATAGTAGGACCTTATCAGAAGTCTTTTGAAGACCCTTGGCTAGTAAAGGTTTCTGATGCCCTGCATACATTCTAGCTTGTCTGCTTTTTGTAAAATGCGTCTTAAACAGGTCTGTGGTTTGTCCAATATGTTTTCTTCTCTGGCTGCCTAACTAGACATGGGATTTAAATCTGAATGTTTTTACTACCATCTTGTGAATTCTGGAGAAAATGAGGTTGGCAAGGTATTCAGTACCACTCCTCCATTCTCTTCACGCAGTTTGAGGTTCATCAGTGCTCACTATCACAGGGCATGCTTTGAAAATAGTGTCATGGAGGCACCCGTGTAAAATGTTTGTGAAAAAAAGAGATACTTTATTCAAACACATCGAAATTGTAAATATTTTGACGAATTAAGAAATGACTGAAACTCATGGCTTCCTTTAAAAAATGTTGCATTCATAATCTTTTCTTTTCAAGGGTTCACTTCTGTCAAACGAGAGCGTCCCTAATGGCAGTACTGCGGACAAGACGCCTGCAGGAAACGTTCCGCCTCCCCCAATTCCTCCTCCTCTTCCAGGCAACCTGTGTTACCCACCGCCCCCTCCTCCGCTGCCAACAGAGGCTTCAGTCTCCTGCTCCATGCAACGACGCTCATCCAACTCTACTGGAAGTGAGTATATGGGTTCTCTGTTTAGCGTATACTCGTGCTGACTCAGACAGGTCCACTTGGGGTGGCTTATGGAAGTAACATATATCACACAGCAATTACTGCTAAAGATCCCTGTGTAGGGTCCCAAAGACCTAAGTGGTTCGTTGAGACCTATGAGACTCAACCATGGCTTAAACCTTACATTCTGATTCCATAAATTTGATCCAGAACACAAGAGGTTTCAGAAAGGTTCCAGGCTTCTTTGGCTCAGCCTTTGTCTGTATTCATATTGATGAAAAACTGCAGTTCTATTTCCATGAATCTCCTTAATGCCCAGCTTGTATAGTACATACATAAGCAGAAATAATACGAGGACTGTACTAAAAGTAATTGAAAAGTGGGCATAACTTTTTTTTATTAACTCACATAGGTTGTTGAATTGTTACATGTTAAAGGCAACTCTATAACTGTAATGCCCTGCACACACGATAGGATTTTCCAATGGAAAATGTGTGATAGGACCTTGTTGTCGGAAATTCCGACCGTGTGTGGGCTCCATCACACATTTTCCATAGGAATTTCCGACGCACAAAGTTTGAGAGCTTGCTATGAAATTTTCCGTCAACAAAATCCGTTGTCGGAAATTGCCTCCGTGTGTACACAAATCCGACGCACAAAGTGCCACGCATGCTCAGAATAAATTAAGAGACAAAAGCTATTGGTTACTGCCCCGTTTATAGTCCCGACGTACGTGTTTTACGTCACAGCGTTCAGAACGAACAGATTTTCCGACAACTTTGTGCGACCGTGTGTATGCAAGACAAGTTTGAGCCAACATCCCTCGGAAAAAATCCATGGATTTTGTTGGCGGAATGTCCGATCAATGTCCAACCGTGTGTACAGGGCATAAGAGTTATGGAATGTGAGCTAGGGTTGAAGAATTTGAGATGTACTGTAGTAACTTCTTCTTTCTTCTTCTCTCTTCTTCTTCTTCCTCCTCCTCCCTCTTCTTCCTCCTTTCTCTTTATCCTCCTCCTCCCTTTACTTCTTCCTCCTCCTCCTTCTCCTCCCTCTTCTTTCTCCTCCTCCTTCCTCTTCATCCTCCTCCTTCCTCTTCTTCTTCCTCCTCCACCTTCTTCTTTTTCTCCTCCTCCCTCTTCTTTTCTTCCTCCTTCTGCCTCCTCCTTCTTCTACTTTTTCCTCCTGCTCCTCCTTCTTCCTCTTTTCCCCCTCCTCCTTCTTCTTCTTTTCCACCTCCTTCGCCTTTTCCACCTCCTTCACCTTTTCCACCTCCTTCTCCTCTTCCTGTTCCTCTTTTTGCTTCTTCTTCACCTCCTCCTACTCCTCCTCCTCCTCTGTTGTCTTCTTCTTAAACAATGTGCCCTCATTGAGTTCCTGATGAAGGAGGGGTGCAGGCTGTCTGACATCCACAGAAGGCTACAGGAAGATTTACAGAGATGACACCAATGAAAAGAGCCATGTCTTGTTATTGATGACCTGTCAATGGCGTCATCTTCATAAACATTCAGTGGCCTTCTCAGGATGTTGGATAACTTGCACCCCTCCTTCATCAAGAACTCATGGATGGCACATTGTTTATGAAGAAAAAGAAGGAGGAGGAGGAGGAGAAAGAGAAAAGAAGGGTTACTATAGAGGTAGAGTAACTCTACCAACATGTCACCTTTGAATGACCTATGGAAGTTCATAAAAACGTTCTGCACACTTTTGCATTCCTTTTTGCACAGCCCTCTTATATTGGTTTTGGGTGGGCACTAGTGGGTACCTTTTACCACGTCCTTATTTTTCTGAGACGGCATTGAGAAGAAATTCACTTGATTTGTATTTGTTTCTCCATCTGTTTAATGAAGTGCCAGGAAACCACAGTTCTCATTTTTTTTAAATGAGTGTCAGCTCTTGTCCATCCCCTTTTTTGAGGCGCGATCTGACTAGCTATGTACACATTGAAGCTCAACTCCAGGCAAATGGCTAAATAAACAGATTAAATACACATATGTTTAAAGAAGAAAACCCCCCCAAAATTGGATTTTTAAGGCAATTTAAACAAAAAATATATATAGAAAATAATTTTATTAATACACAATTTTTACAAAATTCTTATGGAAGGAACCACAAGAAAACCATATGTACATATATTACAATAACATTATACAATAATGGACAGAAGTCGCAAAAATCCCACTACAATCGAAAAACCATCCAAACAGATGACAAAGAATGATGACTTTTCCACCACTCATTATTCTTTGTCATCTGTTTGGATGTTTTTTTGATTGTAGTAGGATTTTTGCGACTTCTGTCCATTATTGCATAATGTTATTGTAATATATGTACATATGGTTTTCTTGTTCCTTCCATATGAATTTTATAAAAATTGTGTATTAATAAAATTATTTTCTATATATAATTTTTGTTTAAATTGCCTTAAAAATCCAATTTTCAAGGTTTTTCTTCTTTAAATTTGTAAGGGGTGATGGCAATTCACACGCAAATTCATGAGAGTCGATCAATTTTCTAAATACACATATGTTTACCTGCTAATGAATTTTTACTTCTGTCCATCCACTTCTGACATTTACACAACTCTATCACACAGGGTAAGAGATCTCATTTTTTTTCTCTGCCGCAGTTCAATAACACTTACAGATCTTGTCCGTCCCCCAGCCAGTGACTGGACAGTGAAAGGAGAAGCAACACACTAATGACACTGCACCACAGCTGATTAGCTCCTTGTGCTGCTTCTCCTTCTCCCTGCCTAGGCTCTGCTGTACGGGGATGTCAGGAGGCTGATGCCATATAAAATTCAGTTACTTAATTTGTGTCTTTTATATCTGCCTGGAGTTCAGCTTTAATAATGTTTATTTGCTGTGATTGGCAATATCATGCCTGTAAACAAAAAGTATTCTACAGAAAAGCTTTTAGAAACGGCAACATCCTCTATAGCGGCTCTTCTGCACAGCATTATAATTTGCTTGCTAAAGTACACTAAAGTAGAGAGAAGCTCAGAATGAACACGCTGCATGTAGTCTCATCCTGGGGCAGTTTACTTCTGCAGGCTGTGTCTCTTGTCTCTTCAACAAGACTATTAATGGAAATAGTTCAGTATTGTAATGGTAATTAGGTAATATTATAGCCCAATACACCTTGCTGCAGGGGCTTAGTTAGCACCCCACACTACCCCACTGTTTTTGTACCCCTTCCTGAATCATCTTCATTAGAACATAAGAAAATATAATGGACTTTTGAATCTGATTAGTTGTGCGCTGAGCAGAAGGTAAATGCTATGGTCAGTGAGCAGCATGTACAGATTGAGGATTAAAGACGGCAGAGGCTGCCTATGAACTCCACTTCTTCACCAGATGTAGGAGGGACTCTTAATATAAGGGATAGGGCCCTGATGGGGACCCTGATGGGGACCCTGATGTAAGGGGGGGACTTTAATGGGGACCCTGATGTAAGGGGGACTCTAATGGGAACCCTGATGTAAGGGGGGGACTTTAATGGGAACCCTGATGTGGGGTCTCTGATGGGGATTCTGATATAAGGGGATGCTGATAGGTATCCTGATGTAAGGGGGACTCTGATGAAGATGGACTCTGATGTAAGGGGGGGGGAGAGGCACTGATGGGGACCCTGATTTAAGGGGAGGACTCTGATGGGGACCATGATGTAAAGGGGGCTTTAAATAGGGACCCTTATGGGCACCCCGATGTTAGGAGGGACTCTGATGGTTACACTAATTGAGCACCTGATGTAAGATTGACTCTTATGGGGATCTTGATGTAAAGGGGCTATGATGGTAACCTTGATGTAAGGGGGCTGTGATGGGGCCCTAGATATAACAAGGGCTATGATGGGGACATTGATGTAAGGTGATTTGATGGGAATCTTGATATAAGGCGGTTCTAATGGGGCCCTTGATGTAAGGTTGACTCTTATGGGGATCTTAATGTAAGGGGGCTCTGATGGGACCCTCGATGTAACTGGGTCTCTGATGGGGATCTTGATGTAAGGGGGCTATGATGGGGACCTTGATGTAAGGGGGCTATGATGGGGACCTTGATGTAAGGGGGCTATGATGGGGACCTTGATGTAAGGGGGCTATGATGGGGGCCTTGATGTAAGGGGGCTCTGATGGGTACCTTGACGTAATGGGGGTCTCTGATGGGTACCATGATGTAAGGGGGCTATGATGTTGCTCTTGATGTAAGGGGGCTATGATGGGGATCTTGTTGGAAAGGGGCTTTGATGTGGCCCTTGATGTAACAGGGTCTCTGATAGGTACCTTGATGTAAGGGAATGACAGAAGGAGAGCAGAGCCATCTAACCTTACATCAACCTTGCCTTGATGTAAAGGGGCCATGATGGGGATCTTGACGTAAGGGGGCTATGATGGGTACCTTGATGTAAAGTGGAACGCTGATAGATACCCTAAAGTAAAGGAGACTTTCATGGGGATGGACCCTGATTTAAGGGGGGACTTTGCTGGGGATCCTGATTTAAGGGGGGACTTTGCTGGGGATCCTGATTTAAGGGGGGACTTTGCTGGGGACCTTGATGTAAGGTGGGATGCTGATGGATACCCTGAAGTAAGGGGGACTCTGATGGAGATGGACTTTGGTGCAAGGGGGGGGGGGACACTGATGGGGACCCTGATGTAAGAGGGACCCTGATAAGGACCTTGATGGGGACCCCAGTGTAAGGAGGGACTCTAATGCGGACCCAGATGTAAGGGGCATGCTGATGGATTTCTTGATGTAAGGGGCACACAGATGGGGGCCTTGATGTATGGATGACTCTGATGGGGACCTTGATGTATGGGTGACTCTGATGGGGACCTTGGTGTAAGGTGGGATGCTGATAGATACCCTGATGTAAGGGGGAAATATTGATGGGGACCCTGATTTTTGGAGGGACTCTGATGGAGACCCTGATGTTAAGGGGGGGGGATGCTGCATCCTTACACCTCTGTGATTTTAGGTATATTCAGTTCTGATAAGTTCCCCATGAAGAGGTCTATTGTTTTATGATCCATAAAATGTTCTTCTCCCCTAGCTCTCCTCACAGGCTGTGAATGTGCGCTGGCCCCTATTGAGTCACCAGTGTAATGCAAGCCTCTTCAGAACTTTTCTTCTTCTTATAATGTTCATGTAATTCTTTTTCCTTCTTTTTTAGACTTTTCTAACAAACTTTGTCCTATTGTTAATTTTATGATTTCTTTTTATTTGATTTGTAATGATGGTTTCTCGTTTTTTTTCTTCTTCTCCTCACTTGCTGACACCGTGTGATTTGTTTTGTCCTGTCTCTGTCCGCCCTTTGTCTATTCTCAAAACCAACTCAATCATGCTTGTCTGCATCTGCTGCTTGCCGGGGACGCTGGCTGACCTGCATGCCAATTCTGCCCTCCATTCCCCTCTGTGTGCCTCCTCTGTGCACCCCTCTCTCGGCCCCCACTCCCCCTCTCCTCTACCTTCATTCTAGAAGTGATAGCACTCAGGCAAAGGAAGAGTAAGTACTTCTGTTTTCATTCATATCTGACTTTCATAAATTTCCTCTTCTCCTTTCTCACTCTTATTTCCTGGCAGTGCCGGTCTAGGAGCCCAGATACTCTTCCAGTACTTTAGAGGATGTAGAGGATAAAACTAGTTCTTAATGGTTTGTTGGGGCGTGAAGATGTAAAATACTTGATTTCAATGCATTGTTGGAGTATATCGCAAACTCAAACTCTCAAGAAGCCTTTGAGATAATTATTCTCGAAGGGCCAGTTCATCCAAAAGCAACTTTTTTAATGGAAAGAAAAGAAAACGATGCAAGAAATACTTACAGAGAAAGTTATCACAAAACAGATATAATTAATAGTAAAATAATAAGGGTTTTAAAACTGAAAAATACTTTGGTTCAGTTCAGAGTTCAAACCATTTGCAGAGTAAGTCAAACTGATATTCGCAAAAGTCTAATTCCCTCAGAAGAGTGGTTGTCACTCACTATCTTTGGTAGTTTCGGTGGTAAAAATGAGAGCTCAAAACTGCTAATGCAACAGTTTTATTTTTTTCACCCTAGAGAGGGTTCTAGACCTAATGCCACCAACTCAAAAGATGTATGAAAGTTCAGATCTAGGTCAACATGCCAGACTCATAGGTTTCAGACTGTTTATACCTCAACCACTTATTGCAGGGCTTTATCAGAAGTCTTTTGAAGACTTCAGTGGTAGAGTCAGCCTGAGAGCCCAGATACTCTTCCAGTACTTCAGAGCAGAGGTCAGCAACCTGTAGATCGCGATCTACCAGTAGATCGTGGACAGGTGACTGGTAGATCATGGTCGGGGTTTGCTGACCCGTCATTCCAGAGCATCAAACAGAGGGGGATTACTTGTAAAGTTTGGAGCTGTAGTAGGGAACAAGAGCTGCATAACCTGATGCCTCCTCTGTAATGTTGGCTCCTGTCCCATGGAGTTCTAGCAGTTCTTTTGGGAGTTGAGCGTCCCGTGATTCTGTTCGCGCAATCTTACCGTGATTGGCCGAGTCGACAATCGTGGCAGAATCGCACCATGATTTGGTGACATTCAAAGGAATGGGGATCGCAAGGGTGTCCCGCAATTTTGCCCTCAAAACGGAACGCCATGGTGTGAATGGAGCCTAATGCCGCGTACACACGGTCTGACTTTTCGGCTACAAAAGCCCGACACACTTTCGACGGACTTTTGGCGGACTTGCGGCGTACTTTCTAACGAACGGACTTGCCCACACACAAAAGTATGACGGATTCGTACGTGATGACGTACACCGGACTAAAATAAGGAAGTTGATAGCCAGTAGCCAATAGCTGCCCTAGCGTTGGTTTTTGTCCGTTGGACTCGCATACAGACGAGCGGATTTTTCGACCTGGACTCGAGTCCGTCGGAAAGATTTGAAGCATGTTCCAAATCTAAAGTCCGTCAGATTTTCGACCGAAAAAGTCAGCTGCAGGTCCGATGAAGCCCACACACGGTCGAATTGTCCGCCGGATTTGGTCCGTCGGCGTCTGTCGGACCAGTCCGGTCAAAAAGTTGGACCGTGTGTACGCGGCATTAGAGGTTTATATCAGGTTTGAGGAGGCGACACTGTGACCGGTGATCTGTGACTTCTCCCATGTTGTTCAGGTAGATCTCCACCTCTCTAAGGTTGCCTACCCCAGCTTTAGAGGATGTATGGGAAAACTAGTTCTTATTGTTTTTTTGGGGCGTGAAGATGTAAAATACTTTACTTGAATGCATTGCTGGAACATATTGGAAACCAAAACTCTCAAAAAAGCCTTTGAGAAAATTTATTCTTAAAGGGTCAGTCCATCCAAAAGCAACTTTTTAATGGAAGGAAAAGAAAACGATGCAAGAAAATTTTGCAGAAAAGTTATTACGAAACAGATATAATAAGGAAGTAAGTAAAATAAAAAGGGTTTCAAAACTGAAAAAAATCTTAAGTTGCATCTTGTTGGGTCTTTGGTTCAGTTCAGAGTTCAAATCACTTGCAGAGTAAGTCACACTGATGTTTACAAAAGTCTCATTCCATCAGAAGGGCGGCTGTCATTATCTTTGGTAGCTTTGGTGGAAAAAAATTAGAGCTCAAAACTGCTAATGCAATAGGTCTGGACTGTGACTGGGCCATTCTAACACATGAATATGCTTTGATCTAAACCATTCCATTGTAGCTCTGGCTGTATGTTTCGGGTCGTTATCCTGCTAGAAGGTGAACCTCCGCCCCAGTCTCCAAGTCTTTTGTAGACTCTAACAGGTTTTCTTCTAAGATTGTCCTGTATTTGGCTCCATCCATCTTCCCATCAATTCTGACCAGCTTCCCTGTCCCTGCTAAAGAAAAGCATCCCCACCACATGATGCTGCCACCACCATGTTTCACGGTTGGGATGGTGTGTTCAGGGTGATGTGCAGCGTTAGTTTTCCGCCACACATAGCGTTTTGCTTTTAGGCCAAAAAGTTACATTTTGGTCTCTAGTATTCTCTACAATACAATTAATCATGGTATTACGTGACCTGTGTACTTGTAAAATACTGTTTTAAAATTTGGTTGGACAATGTATCTATATGCAATGATGTATCTTGAAACAATGACACACAATATGAAATGGACTCCCAACCTATGTTCTAGTAATTGACTCAATCAATAAACCAATCTTTAATTCATTTCTTTACTGCATCCGTGTGCTTCACTCAAAGTCCCGCCTTAAAAAAACTTTTTCTTTAACAATAGATAGGGATGGAGGATGGGATCAGTACGGCCCCCCATCCTCATATAAAGTCCCACCTCATTCATTTCTTTGCTAATGCAATAGCTTTATTTTTTTTCACGCTGGATCTCATGCCACAAATCAATGGGTCTCAAGCCTCGTACACATGATCGGATTATTGAACAAATATTCGTCCTTTTTTTTATTCCATGCTAGTCTCTTATTGAAAGTGAAGAGATTACTCAACATCTGAAAATGTTCGTTCGACAGAATAAAACGACAGAAGTGTTGAATTGTTTTGTATGTATTCTTTTGTTTCTGAGCATGCGTAGTCTTGCGCTTACGATTTTTTTTTGTCAGAAGAAAACTGTAGTAATTGAATGAAAATTGGACGTTATGTTCACGTACGATAAACATTTTATAGCCTGCACCTTCAGCTTTTCTAGTCCGAAGAGTCAGGATTGGTTGTCGAAAGCACTATACTACCGGTCAGAAAATCGGCAGATCGTTCGTCGTACAAAATTTTACTTTACCGCTTTTCTTATCGTGTGTACGGGCCTTTAGGGGTGTGCGCAGTATATGTACGTGGGGCGGTCCTTAAACGGTTAATATAAAGAATATATAAATAGCTGTGCAATAAAAACAATAATTGTACATTGAATACTATCATCACTATGATCCCAATAAAGTTACTAGAATACAATATTTTTCCCTGTAATGGTCCTTTAAATGTTTTATTAGCGGAGCCTCCACCTGTCGCGTTGCCAGTAAACAGGTACAAACATTGTCCGTTACCGGCTGTACATAATTTAGAATGGCTCGGCTGGCGTATTCACACTTACAGATGTCTGACTGGCCCGCGGTCACCAGTCACAATGAGGATGACAAAAAAGAAGCTTAGCGGTTACAAAGCACATCTGCCACAATGGCACCGATCGTTTTTTGTTGATGTGCTTTTTTATTGAGAAACAGGACTGGTTGCTGAGAGTAACAGATAAACAGAAGTAGTCTTGGCTTGTATGGAAAGAATTGTGTATTAGGTTTGTAGTGTTTGGATTATTTTTTGTACCTGTCAGTGTTCATATTTTACATGATGTACATATTTTACATGATGGGCATGCGCCGAGCATGGAGGCCCACCGAGCGTGGAGGCCCACCGAGCGTGGAAACGCACCGAGCGTGGAGGCTCACCGAGCGTGGAGGTGCACCGAGCGTTGAGGCCCACCGAGCGTGAAGACGCACTGAGTGTGGAGGCCCACCGAGCGTGGAAGCACACCGAGCATGGAGGCCCAATAAGCGTGGAGGCCCACCAAGCATGGAGGCCCACCAAGCATGGAGGCCCACCGAGCGTGAAGACGCACTGAGCGTGGAGGCCCACCGAGCGTGGAAGCACACCGAGCATGGAGGCCCAATGAGCGTGGAGGCCCACCGAGCATGGAGGCCCACCGAGCGTGAAGACGCACTGAGCGTGGAGGCCCACCGAGCGTGGAAGCACACCGAGCGTGAAGACGCACTGAGCGTGGAGGCCCACCGAGCGTGGAAGCACACCGAGAATGGAGGCCCAATGAGCGTGGAGGCCCACCGAGCATGGAGGCCCACCGAGCGTGAAGACGCACTGAGCGTGGAGGCCCACCGAGCGTGGAAGCACACCGAGCGTGAAGACGCACTGAGCGTGGAGGCCCACCGAGCGTGGAAGCACACCGAGAATGGAGGCCCAATGAGCATGGAGGCCCACCGAGCGTGAAGACGCACTGAGCGTGGAGGCCCATTGAGCGTGAAGACACACCGAGCGTGTAGGCCCACTGAGCATGGAGGCACACCGAGCATGGAGGCCCACCGAGTGTGGAGGCCCACCGAGCGTGGAAGCACACCGAGCATGGAGGCCCAATGAGCATGGAGGCCCACCGAGCGTGAAGACGCACTGAGCGTGTAGGCCCACTGAGCGTGAAGACGCACCGAGCGTGTAGGCCCACTGAGCATGGAGGCACACCGAGCATGGAGGCCCACCGAGCGTGGAGGCGCACCGAGCGTAGAGGTGCACCGAGCGTGTAGGCCCACTGAGCGTGAAGACGCACCGAGAATGGAGGCCCACCGAGCGTGGAGACACACCGAGACTGGAGATGCACCGAGCGTGAAGGCCCACCAAGCGTGGAGGCCCATTGAGCATGGAAACGCACTGAGCGTGGAAGCACACCGAGCATGGAGGCCCAATGAGCGTGGGGGCCCACTGAGCGTGAAGGCCCACCAAGCATGGAGGCGCACCGACATTGGAGTGTCCAGTAGCAGCTGGTGGTTTTTTTTTTCTTTTGGGGGGTGACAAACAGCCACTCCCCCACCGGGAGGACAGCAGGAACGTCAAAGCCCCACACCTACCCCATCTAGGAAGCGGGTGGGCAGCGCCTTCCACCGTGCATCCCCCTCCCCCTAGGCATCCAATAGGATCGCCTGACATTTCAGCCAATCCGGAAACGGGTATCAGACCCGCGCTTCCTGATTGTCGGAGAGGCGATTCAGTGTTAGAAAAGCGAATATTCAATGGCTTTTCTAACTCACCTGGGTGGGCTCTAATCAGGTGCTTTAAAAAAAACCCCCGCCGCTGTAATTCATGTGCCTGGCGTCCTGAAAGGGGCCGGATCCATGAATAGGGGGTGGCCATGGTGGCTGTGGATAGATTCATGCTATGGGATGGCGTGGATAGAGGGGGTGGCGCCCATGCGCTTTTAATGGACAGGCCGCCCTTTGGGAGTGTCCATAAGGACTCTGCATCCTCAATGCCTCTGAGCCGCCTCTTGCCACTCCATCGGTCACACCGACAGCTCAGCGGCCAAGGATTTTGAAAACTGGTGGGTGGAGCCTGATGAGGATTCAGATACTAGTTCCCCCATCAGGTCTGCTCCCCTTGTGATGGGAATGGGCGGATCCATTGCCAATAGACATCCTCCCACTGCCTGCTGTAGAGAGCCGACCTGATGGGAAACTTGTGTCCCGGATTCAACACCAGGCTCCGCCCACTGTCAGTATCACCGGTTGCTAGGAGGCTGTCGGCTATGAAGCTTGGGGTGGGGGGGGGTTAAGGTAGGGGAAAATATGCTAATTGAGAGGCATAACTAGAAACTTCAGGGCCTCGGTGCAAGAAACCATAGGGCAGTGATGGTGAACCTTGGCATCCCAGATGTTTTGGAACTACATTTCCCCATGATGCTCAACTACACTGCAGAGTGCATGAGCATCATGGGAAATGTAGTTCCAAAACATCTGGGGTGCCAAGGTTCGCCATCACTGCCATAGAGTCTCCACCTGACCCCCTGGCGGGCCCCCCCCCCCACGGTGGTGAAATGCAAGGACTTGGTCGCTAGTGCTACCTTTGCGACCTTGGTAGTTCCACCACTGGTATCAGTATTTTTGTTATTTTATTTTTTTATTACCTTTTTAACATTTTTTTTTTTTTTTTTTACTATTTTATTTGTTATTATCTTTTAGGAACCCTGTTGGGGGGCTTTGGTGAGATATCAGGGGTCTAAACAGACCTCCGATGTTCCACCTTTGAAACAGACAAATGAGATTGAGGACACAGCCCTCAATCTCCATCCCTGCAGCCTGAGCTGCGCAGAATGAATGGACAGGAATAGGGCTGTATATTCACATACTGAAGCATAGTAAACATTTATTTTTGGTTGTTATTTGGTGGTGGGTTATGGCAGTAACAAGATA
This sequence comes from Lithobates clamitans, assembly GCA_037952925.1. Taxonomy (NCBI): domain Eukaryota; kingdom Metazoa; phylum Chordata; class Amphibia; order Anura; family Ranidae; genus Lithobates; species Lithobates clamitans. The sequence goes on along the minus strand of JBBGZY010001985.1, from coordinate 161,111 downwards.
TATACAAGATATATACAGCTAAATTTAAAAATAATGTATTTATTTTTTTACTACTTTTCCTGCAGGAGGAAAACAAAGGGTATCGGGTCCTCTATATGCTTTCCTCCGCCGCCCCTCTTATCCAGGTGTACAGGGGGCCACATGGGCCCCCCACCGGAGCATGGGGCTGGGTTGCAATTGTGACCCCTGTCATGCCTCCCAACATTTTGAGATGAGAATGAGAATGAGGGACACCTACTAACAAACGTATGTAGGCATAGGACACGCCCCCCTGCCACACCCCCTTAAAGGAGAATTAACCAAAAAAAAAAGGTTAATTAAATCCAGAAGGGCTTTTTTACCACTACTATCCCTTTATATTGGCTTTTAAAATGTACGAATGCAGCAATTCAGAAATTGGATGAAAGGTTTAGCACTGGAAAACACTTTTTGAAAGATAAAAAGTGCATTTTTTATACAACTATATGGATCAGACCAAAATGAGAGATAAATGAGGGGGAAAGGGGGACATTGCTCCAAATCGGGGACAGTCCCTCGAAATCAGGGACAGTTGGGAGCTATGCCCTGTATGTAATCTCCTGTGCCAATTGAATAGCTCCCAACTGTCCCTGATTTGGAGTAATGTCCCTCTGTTCCTCTTTCCATCCCATTTGTCCCTCATGTTGGTGATCTATATAGTTGTATATAAAATGCACTTTTTATCTTTCAAAAAGTATTTTCAAGTGCTAAACCTTTCATCTGGTTTCTAAATTGCTGCATATGTAAATTCCAAAATCAAATATAAAGGAATAATAGTGTTCAAAAAAGCACTTGTGGGTTTAACCAATCTTGTTTTTTTGTACAATTCTCCTTTAAGGGGGCATGGCAAGGGGTGTGTCCTATGCCTGCCTACTTTTGCTGGTAGGTGTCCCTCATTCCCATCTCAAAAAGTTGGGAGGTATGCAATCGTGCTACACAGCGTACAGAGACAGGCACTCTATAAATGCAAATCTGATTACACTCCAAGTGAATTTTCCATCCGACTTATTTGACATCCAAATGAATATTTATGAGTAAAGAAAGTTGTCAGAAGCTAAATGATAGCAGATGAGTTATAAAACGACGTGTCCTGGAATCATTGTGTATGTGTAGCTCTAAAAGAGATGTAAACCCGATCTCTAAAGTCTTGTACAACTGTGACATGGACCTCCCATTGAGAGATTTCAACACACACATTACGCAGACAAGGTCCACTGTTGTCACCATCAAGAAGCCCGTCCATAGAACCCCCATGCAGCCATTGCTGAAGAGCATGAAGACGGGAAGTGGCTGCATGGAGAGGCTCCATGGGATAGTTTGTAGAGTTGTAGTACTAAACATAAAGCCAAACATACATGAGTGGGTGGACACCCTTCCACGGGTCATTATAGTCAGGATCTGTCTCTGTTGGTTGATTGTGGAATGTACTCATGAAAACAAAAAAATGTATAGCTTTATAAAGGACACAATTTCTGTGAAATCTAACACCTGATTTTATCTTCCTATAGGTACAAAGTCCTTCAACATGATGTCCCCAACTGGTGACAACTCGGAGCTGCTGGCAGAAATTAAAGCTGGGAAAAGCTTAAAACCCACCCCACATAGCAAAAGCCTCACCACCATCTTCTCGGGCAGCGGGCAGCAAGGAACAAATGTACGGTGATCTCATTCTCTTGATGGTATATCATTTAATAGGCCAGGGGGTCTCCAAACTATGGCCTGCGGGTCACATTCAGGCCCCTACAAGATTGTATTTGGCCCCCCAGCTAGGGCCCGTTGGCTTATCTTCAATGTGCACTGATTAAGGTCAGCAGAAGCTGCCTATGGTTTCTGCTTTTGATGCAAAGGGGGGCTTTGATAGGGGCTCTGATATAAGGGGGGCTCTGATGGGAAACCTAATGTAAGAGGGTACTAAAAATGGAAAGATTTCCCCAGGGTTTTATTTTAGGCAGCAAGAAGTTTGTAAGAGGGTAATTATGTAAAAATTATGTAAAAATCTTTTATTAGGTCAGGAAATGAATGATAGATTCAAAAAAAATTTACTTTTAAAAAAATTATTACAAACTCTGGTTTTCGACACAAACAACAACATAAAACATCACTCATGGCAAAAAACACCCCAAGGAAAACATGATTTGCCCATTACATTTACAACATTACTATCCACACGAATACCCCAATGCATTTCGACCCTTTCATTTCTGCTCTTCTTCAGGGGGATTTTTTTTCTAGGAAAATATATCAAAACATTCTAATTTAAGGCATTTGACAGTATACGAAACATTGTTAAATCATTTCAAATTGTGCAAAGATATATCTCCATATACATAGAGGTTTATTTACCATTGGGTAGATGAGAGAGTGAGGATATATTGCACAAACCAGATTGCTAAGAAAACATTTGCGTTTAGTGATCCCATCATCTCCCCACGTCCCCTCCGCACCCTTCAGGTGAATCCACCGTCCACCGTCATTTGTATACTCTTGGGTTGTGCAGCCCCATGGACTCTCATATTTGTGTTCTCCTATTCTATGTAAGAGGGTACTTTTCAGTCAAAGAATGTCCAGTGGCAGGTTGGTGAAAGGGCCACCCACGTAGCGAATTTTGTCTGGTTCTTCAGGGGCAAGCCAAAATTCACATAATGTATAACCAGCTTAAGAGCTTGGAGGGGCCTGTACTCTGTGCCAATCAGGGAATATACTGATAGAAAAGGAGAGCAGAGAGATAACCTTGTCAGTATGCTGCTGCTACATCATTGTCCATTCACCCACCTGGCAATGTGGCTTCATTCTATTCTTTAAAGCTCCATGTACACAGAAGCTCATAAACGGCCGTTTTTGGGAATTTGGGCATTTTTTTTAACAACCCATAAACTCCTCTCTATGTTATCCTATGTGTCCATGCACCCATGAACATTTTTGGACGTTTTTTCAGCAGGGACGTTTATAGGCTGGTAAAAGCTGTTAAACGCGTTAAGCCTCATCATTCCCTATGGGAGCCCATTGATTTGAATAGAAGTCGAACCAGAAGTCGGATCATGATGATACGACTTGTGGTGTGACTTGTGTGCTGAGGATGAAGGGGACCCCCGGCCAAAATGAAAAAAAGATTGGCGTAGGGGTTCCACCCCTCAGACGATATCAGACCCTTCGGTTTGGTATGGATTTAAGGGAAACCCCCACGCCAAAAAAAATGACATGGGGTCCCCCCAAAATCCATACCAAACCCTTATTCGAGCACGCATGCAATTTTTTTTGTCGTGGAAGTTCCCCTTAAAATCCATACCAGACCCAAGGGTCTGGTATCGTCCGAGGGGGGGGGGAACCTCACGGCAATTATTTTTTCATTTTGGCGGGGGGTTCATCCTCGGCACTGCAAGTCGGATCATCATGATCCGACTTCTGGTGTGACTTCTATTCAAATAAATGGGCTCCCATAGGGAACCATTGATTTTGAATAGAGGTAGAGAAACGCGGCTAAAAGCTAGCGCGGCTAAACGCGCATTGACGCCAATGCAAAACGTTGATAAAAATTGCGTTTTTAAAGCAGTGTTTTCCTGCCAGCAATCCGACTTCCAGAACGACTTTTTTGAGCGTCCTGTGTGCATGGAGCCTAATTGTAACAGAGATTAGGAAATAAAAATGATGAAACCTAGCAGTATTAATACTCTTTGAAAGCATTACACTGTATAGATTCTGTATATTTCTAATAGTAGTAACAATATTGTTGCTTTTAAAATTGTTGATGATATTATTTTTTATTACTATTATTTTTATTATTATTATTAATCTGCTACTACTACAAAAAATAAAATAACAATTGTATAATAATATATTATTATTATGATTATTATTATTATTAATAATAAAATAACAATAACAAATGCATAATACTACATTGATATTATTAGTATTGATATTATTATTATTATTTTTTTTTTTGTAATAGTAGTAAAGTGGTAATAGTATTAGTGTTGTACAATTTATATTATTAGTAGTAGTATCATTAGTATTAGTAATATTATTTTGTAATATTATTACTATAATGCTATTACAATATTGATATTACTATTTTTTTCATGTATTATTATTATTATTATTATTATTATTATTATTATTCTATTATTATTATTATTATTATTATTATTATTATTATTATTATTATTATTATTATTATTATTCATGTATTATTATTATTATTATTCATGTATTATTATTAGTAGTAGTATTAATATATTCTTAGTAGTAGTAGTAGTAATAGTAGTAGTAGTAGTAGTAGTAGTAGTAGTAGTAGTATTAATATATTCTTATTAATCTTATGATTATTATTATTCATGTATAATTATTAGTAGTAGTAGTATTAATATATTCTTATTAGTCTTATGATTATACTTATTCATGTATTAGTATTCTAATTAGTAGTAGTAGTAGTAGTAATATATTCTTCTTATTAGTCTTATAATTATTAATATTCACATATTATTATTAGTAGTAGTATAAATATGTTCTTATTATTATTAGTCTTATGATCATTATTGTTCCTTTTTACAGCCAGAGGTTCAGTCTCCATCGACCCCTCCTCCGACCTCTCCAGTCACGCCCCCCGAGAACTCCACCATCTTGCCCAGTAATGCAACAAGAAAGCCATCGGAGCCCATAGTAAACGGGAACTCCGCCCCGCCAGCTCCATCGCAGAGCAGCCAGCTGGATATTGAGTCTCTCATCCCCACCCATGATGAGCAGGGGAGGCCCATCCCGGAGTGGAAGCGTCAGGTGATGGTGAGGAAGCTGCAGCTGAAGATCCAGGAAGAGGAGGAGAAGAAGCGCACGGTAGGGGTCGTCTCATGCACTGTGTTTTTGGGGGGGTTTTGTGCAGATTGAGTTGCTGTGGTTTGGTTTGGAGTTGACTTGGAAGTTTTTATGGGCATGCCTTGTAATCTGTTACTATTACCTTCTGCTGTTTACCTTCACACTATTACCTCCCTTCTATTTCTTGTACTGATAGCAACATATCTACAGTACCCTACACAGTCCAATAAACCAACCGCATCGCACTCTGCCCCGGTGTAGTCATACAATGCCTTAAAGTATTCATACCCCCTGAAATGTTCCACATTTTGTCATGTTACAACCAAAAATGTAAATGTATTTTATTGGGATTTTATGTGATAGACCAACACAAAGTGGCACATAATTGTGAAGTGGAAGGACAACGATAAATGGTTTTCAACATTTTTTACAAATGAATATGTGAAAAGTGTGGGGTGCATTTGTATTCAGCCCCCTTTACTCTGATACTCCTAAAATCTAGTGGAACCAAGTGCCTTCAGAAGTCACCTAATTAGTAACTAGTCCACCTGTATGTAATTTCATCTCAGTATAAACACAGCTGTTCTGTGAAGCCCTCAGAGGTTTGTTAGAGTACATTAGGGAACAAACAGCACCATGAAGGCCAAGGAACACACCAGACAGGTCAGGGATAAAGTTGTGGAGAAGTATAAAGCAGGGTTAGGTTATAAAAAAAATGATTCCAACCTTTGAACATCTCACGGAGCTCTGTTCAATCCATCATCCGAAAATGGAAAGAGTATGGCACAACTGCAAACCTACCAAGACATGGCCGTCCACCTAAACTGACCGGCCGGGCAAGGAGAGCATTCATCAGAGAAGAGCCAAGAGGTCCATGGTAACTCTGGAGGAGCTGCAGAGATCCACAGCTCAGGTGGGAGAATCTGTCCACAGGACAACTATTAGTCGTGCTCTCCACAAATCTGCCCTTTATAGAAGAGTGACAAGAAGAAAGACATTGGTGAAAGAAAGTCATAAGAAGTCCCATTTGCAGTTTGCGAGAAACCATGTGGAGGACACAGCAAACATGTGGAAGAAGGTGCTCTGGTCAGATGAGACCAAAATGTAACTTTTTGGCCTAAAAGCAAAATGCTATGTGTGGCGGAAAACTAACACTGCACATCACCCTGAACACACCATCCCCACCGTGAAACATGGTGGTGGCAGCATCATGTGGTGGGGATGCTTTTCTTCAGCAGGGACAGGGAAGCTGGTCAGAGTTGATGGGAAGATGGATGGAGCCAAACACAGGGCAATCTTAGAAGAAAACCTGTTAGAGTCTGCAAAAGACTTGAGACTGGGGCGGAGGTTCACCTTCCAGCAGGACAACGACCCGAAACATACAGCCAGAGCTACAATGGAATGGTTTAGATCAAAACATATTCATGTGTTAGAATGGCCCAGTCACAGTCCAGACCTAAATCCAATTGAGAATCTGTGGCAAGACTTTAAAATTGCTGTTCACAGACGCTCTTCATCCAATCTGACAGAGCTTGAGATATTTGCAAAGAAGAATGGGCAGAAATGTCCCTCTCTAGATGTGCAAAGCTGGTAGAGACATCCCCAAAAAGACTTGCAGCTGTAATTGCAGAGAAAGGCGGTTCTACAAAGTATTGACTCAGGGGGGCGCCATACAAATGTCCCCCACACTTTTCACATATTTATTTGTAAAAAATGTTGAAAAACATTTATCATTTTCCTTCCACTTCACAATTATGTGCCACTTTGTGTTGGTCTATCATATAAAATCCCAATAAAATACATTTACGTTTTTGGCTGGAAACATGAAAATGTGGGAAATTTCAAGGGGTATAAATACTTTTTCAAGGCACTGTATATTAGAGTTAATGGGTATAGGATGTATGCTACAGTGGAACCACTTTCTGAAGATATCACGATACCATAGGGAAGAGGGGCGTGGCTTTTAAGAAGGGGGCGGGCCTCCACAGCAGCACAAGGTTGATGCATTTGTGAAATACAGCTGGACATTTCAGGTGCGCTGAGAAGAGAGTAATTCCACTATAGTAGCCCCACAAAGCACAGCAGATTCCGAAGGGATATATTCAATGGTGGCCATACATGCTTTGAAAAAGGATCCATTTATTTTCCAATCAATCCCCCTTGATAGGCATATATGATCTTTTTTTTCAAACAGTAAAAAACATTATTAAAATTTCAAAGTTACGATGTAACAAAGGCATAATCAACCTTTAGTCGGCAACTTATTTGATCGTTTTGAGGCACACAGGTGATTCGATTTTGATCTGTAGTTGGAAGATGCGATGGTAAATTATTCATTGGGTCTTGGTTTTCACCATGCAAATCCAAATGAAAGCCCAATCCGTCCTGAAAAAAACACGGTATAATCCACCTGGATGCACAAAGTAGTTGTGATGATATGTACAGTTTTACTTATGCATGTCAGAATTGCAAAATTGGGCTTAGGCATTAAGATTTGTTTTACCCTTAGGCGCTAAGGGGTTAAAGCTGAAGTTTAATTAAAACTATAAAAAAAAAACCTACAGCTTTAACCACATCGCTTACCTGTAATAAAGTACGTCTGGCGTTGTCCAGGCAGCTGGATCCTGGAGAAATCTTCACTGCAAGGATGCCCTGTCCTCTTCCTGTCTCTGAACCTTGGCCCATCCTCCAGGTCACCCTGCTGATCTATTTAAAGCTGAAGTTCACTTAGAAAAAAATATTCCTACAGCTTTATTCACATCACTTGATATAGAAAAAGACATGGAAACCAAACCAGACAAATAATATGGTAATACCGCCAGACACTTATCCACTCACCCCAATTGGAGGTGGGGCTCATTGGCTAGCAGCATATAGAGAAAACACAGCACTATACCAAGGAGAGAGATGGATATAGAGAAAGATGCCACATATAGAGCCTCAAAGATATAGTGTCCAATAGAATTCAAATCAAGTATCAAAAAATGAAAATTTATTGAAAATTTAATAAATGAACAAATACAAAAATGCATAAAATTATCAAATCCTCCACCATTCACCATCTAAAGACAACGTTGTCTATGGACAAACAAAGACAAACAAACAAACACGTGCATCAACAATGGGAACCAGAAAATTGCACCGCATGAGCAATGTGCAGTATTGAAATGACACCGCCAGGGACGAGCAGTCCTTATTGGCCCCTTCACTTCCTGAATGAACACAGTGAGTGCTTGGTACCAATCACTCCTGTGTCCAATCATCACTGAGGCACTATGTTTAATATGCTTCAGCTTGTGAATGAGCAAGAATCTTCAAAGTGCTTCCAATTCATTCATCTTTGCAATGGAGGTTGCAAAGAAAAGGACCGATACATCTATGTCCTCAGTCACTTCCAGCCGGGGGGGGGGGGGTCCTGTCAGGTAGGCTGTATGGCATAGCTCCCAACTGTCCCTGATTTCGAGGGACTGTCCCTGATTTGCAGCAATGTCCCTCTTTCCCCCTCATTTGTCCCTCATTTTGGTCTGATCTATATAGTTGTATATAAAAATCACTTTTTTTCTTTCAAAAAGTGTTCCCCAGTGCTAAATATTTCATCCAATTTCTAAATTGCTGCATTTGTACATTTCAAAAGCAAATATAAAGGAATAGTAGTGGTAAAAAAACGCCTTGTGGATTTAATTAACCTTTTTTTTTTGGTTAATTCTCCTTTAAGGGGGTGTGGCAGGGGGCGTATTCTATGCCTACATACATTTTCTAGTAGGTGTCCCTCATTCCCATCTCAAAATGTTGGGAGGCATGGTATGGGGCCCCCGTGATTTCTAACAGTAGCCCTGGTTATCGGCATTCCATCGGAGAGCCGATAACCAGCATGGTTGACAGGGCACATTTTTACTGATAATCAGGGCACTGATCACGGCACCTCTGCCAAGCTGACAGCCAATGGGCCTTTTTTTAAGATCTTCCAGAACACACCAAGTTCAACGGCCAAAATAGTATCTTGGCACCATAGCGCTAAGGAATTCTAGAGAAACCAAAAAAATCCCCACAAAAGTGGAAGTCATCAATACTCAACCGGGACTGGAATATTAAGTCATTGCTACCCTCTTAAGATTTGGAGAGCCTTGGAACTTGGAATCAGGTGGCTGTTGAACTTGACAAAGAAAACAAAAAGGATGAAAGAGTACATACTCACAAGAGCACATAGTAAACCAGCATTGTACATGAACCCAGGAACCAAAAGGTCTGGAACTCTTGAGGTCTACATGATCATAATACCAGCTGAAGCTTTTCCGAGGATATGCCCCCTTCTTCAGCGCCAAACTAAATTTGGCGCTGAAGGAGGGGGCATATCCCCAGGTACTTGTCAACTGGGTATTATGATGTTGATGCAGTCCCCATGAGCTTCATCGTGCGAAAGTCCTTTTGGTTCCTGTACAACGCTGGTTTACTATCTTGTGAGTATGTACTCTTTTTTTTTTTTCCTTTAATAAAGTGTTGTTGATGATGCACTAGGCCTTTGCACATTTTTGTTTTGTTTGTCAAGTTCCATCCATGTGCACCTTACTGCAAAGGCTAAAGTTATAGGTTGGAGTGGTCGCCACTTTTTTGTACAAGTTCAACAGCCACCTGAAAACGCTGTAGGGGGTTGAGGATTGGGACCCTCATGGCATCGAGAGTGACCTTTTTTTTTTTTTTACCCTGCGTGGAGAGGGTAAAAAATCACCCATAGGGTGATTGAAGCCTTAAAGAGGGAAGTAAACTTCCTCGGCTGACATTTACCTATAGGTAAGCCTATAATAAGGCTTACTTATAGGTAGTGACAATATCTCTTAAACCTGTACAGTTTAGGAGATATTTACGTTGCATGCAGACAGTGACTTCACTGGCGCTTGCGCTCTGAAGGAGCGGCCACGGTGCCGTTCCTTTCCAAGCTTTGTGCCGTGAATGGCGGCTTCCAAGCTAATCACCATATTTAAGTCAACTAACTACACCAAAATGGGATCTCCCACCTCCCTCCTTCCAGTGGACTCTGAACTACACCAGGGGGCTGATAGCTGGTCTATTGCAACAAACCTCTCAGACCTCTGTGGACCACCACAGTGGTCAACAACAGTGACTGTGGTTTTCGTTTGAGAAGGCCCATTCACACCTAAATCAAACTTTTTTTAAATACTTTTGAACGACCTCCACCATGCCATGAAGTATCTTTAGCAATATGAAGTATCTTTTCTTTGAGAACTCTTTTGTCTTGTTGAAGAACAGTGTGTGCCATGATGACTATTAGAGAGGTCAATGCAAATTCCAACTAAGTAGGACATAAGCAAATCCAGGACATTTGCATGCAGTGAGATGACTCTATATGTTTACAGACATCCTTGTTCCTTCACACCTCTCTGACTACAGCAGAAAACATTTTATTGTCCAGATATTTTCATATTTTATGACTATAGCATAGCGCTGGTGTGATTATCGATAAGATCTCAGCGTCACACCACCAGCAGGAAGGTCCTTGGACATCATGCTGACCTAGGTACACCTGAAGGACACATATTTCAAACACAAGGATCAAATCCAGCCCGCCAGGCTTCGTCATGTGGCCTTCGCACCCAGTATTGTATCCAGGAGTTGTGGTCGCACTCTGTACATGACGCACTCCTGAACCCTGCGCTCTGTATGTAGCGCAACCCTAAACCCTGCACTCTAAACGGCAGACACCGAACTCTGCACCCTGTGCATAGGGCACCCACGGAACTGCACTCTATACATGTGAGGTATCTTGCGATAACAAGATAGCAGGATAGCAAGATAGCACACCGTATGTAGTACACCCCAGCCCTTTAAGGGGAACGATACTGTTGATGTGGCTCGCAATAAAATTAAGTTGGACACCCCTGGACTAGGACATAGGAATGCTAATTCTAGAAGGTTCTTTGGAGGTGCATTGGATTCCATTGTGTGTCTAGATCAGAGGTCTCCAAATTTTCTAAACAAAGAGCCAGTTTACTATCCTGTGGCCAGTGCAAGTAAACGATGCCCCATCATTGGTTTTGGTGGGAGAAATCGTGCCCTATTGTTGGTATCAGTAGAAGGAATATTGCCCCATCATTGGTATCAGTGGGAGGAATAGTGCCCATAACTAGTTTTAGTGGGAGTAATAGTGCCCCATAACTGGTTTTAGTGGATTTAATAGTGCCCCATCATTGAAATGAATGGGAAGAATAGTGCCCCATCATTGGTATCACTGGGAGGAACAGTGCCCCATCATTGGTGTCATTGGAAGGAATAGTGCCCCATCATTGGTGTCAGTGGAAGGAATAGTGCCCCATCATTGGTGTCTGTGGGAGGAATAGTGCTCCATCATTGGTGTCAGTGGGGGAAATAGTGCCCCATCATTGGTGTCAGTGGGAGAAATAGTGTCCTTTCATAGTGTCAGTGGGAGGAATAGTGCCCCATCATTGGTATCAGTGGGAGGAATCGTGCTCCATCATTGGTGTCAATGGGGGGGAATAGTGTCCCATCATTGGTGTCAATGGGAGGAATAGTGCCCCATCATTGGTGTCAGTGGGAGGAATAGTGCCCTACATTGGTGTCAGTGGGAGGAATAGTGCCCCATCATTGGTGTCATTGGGGAGGGAATAGTGCCCCATCATTGTTATCAGTTACAGATGAAAGAGTGCCCCAAGGGCTGGATAGAGGCAAGCAAAGGACCACATCCGGCCCCTGGGGCTGCATTTTGGAGACCACTGCTACAGGTCTAGATTTTCTACTGTACAGACCAGTCAACAACAGAAGGGTTCGCATTTCTGGAACTGCATTGAGTATGCTGATTCCTCTCACCATCCTCTCACCCGCTGAGTTTAGCCATAACTGTTCAGAGGTGACCAGAGAAGGGAAACTTGAGAAACACGATTTCACAATGGGATTGGTTTGCTAAAGGAGAGAGGACCCTGCCAGCCTCTACCACCAGCCATGATCTGCCTGTATTGCATAGAGAAGCACAGAGAGACAGTGATGGCATCACTTAGTCTTAACTATGGTAATATCTGGTTTTGCAAAGGTATTTGTTGCATATAAAGAGGATTTATAACCTTTGTGGTTATTAAGGAACATATTGAGTTATATTATTCAGGCTCTCCCCACACATCCTCAAACACAGCACAAGCCATGTAGGTGACCCCACTCTGCCCTACCCATGTGTGCGATCTTCCAGAGCTTCGTCCTTGTCCCCGGCTAAACCCCATCACTAGTAATTATGAAGATCATTTTCTTTTCTAGGAATCTGTGTCTATTTTGATGTAGGAGTTGGAGACATTTCCATAATCACTCTGCAGCTTCTGTTTGTTCATCTCATAGTGAAGGACATTACCAGTCCTCACACCCTGAGCACACAAGGGATGGATGTTCTAGAAGTCTTCTCTTCCTCTGCCAGCTACCTAATAAAGAGCACCTGTCACTTGGGGACTCCCCATCTCTGACTTGTTTATGAATTTACAAAATCCAAGGCTTACATCTTCTTTGCATTTGACATAATTTAGTATTAATCTAAAGCAGCATTTCTTCACATTTTTTTGTCACGGCATCCTTCAAAAGTATGCAAAATCTCGAGGCACCCTTAGTGTAAATGGTACTTACCATCAATTGGGAACCCGAACCTGGGACCATGCATACCTTATGAAATGAACATGACATCACAGGTCCCCCCATCACATCACAGGTCCCCCCATCACATCAGAGGTCCCCCCATCACATCAGAGGTCCCCCCATCACATCACAGGCCCCCCATCACATCACAGGTCCCCCAATCACATCAGAGGTCCCCCCATCACATCACAGGTCCCCCAATCACATCAGATGACCTCCCATCACATCACAGGTCCACCGATCACAACACATCTCCCTCCATTACTTCAGTGCCCCCCCCATCATATCAGAGGTCCCCCATCATATCACAGGTTCCCCCATCACATCACAGGTCCACCCTTCACATCACTGGTCCCCATCACATCACAGATCCATCCTTCACATCACAGGTCCACCCATCACATCACAGGTCCCTCCATTACATCAGCGCCCCCCGCCCCATCATATCAGAAGTCTCCCCATCACATCACAGGTCCACCCATCACATCAGAGGACTTCCCATCGCATCAGAGGTCCACCCTTCACATCAGAGGTCCCCCATCACATCAGAGGTCCCTCCGTCACATCAGAGGTCCCCCCGTCACATCAGAGGTCCACCCTTCACATCACAGCTCCCCCATCACATCAGAGGTCCCCCCGTCACATCAGAGGTCCCCCCATCACATCAGAGGTCCCCCCATCACATCAGAGGTCCACCCTTCACATCACAGGTCCCCCCATCACATCAGAGGTCCACCCTTCACATCACAGGTTCACCCTTCACATCACAGGTCCCCCAATCACCTCAGAGGACTCCCCATCACATCAGAGGATCCCCCATCACATCAAAGGTCCACCCTTAACATCACAGGTCCACCCTTCACATCACAGGTCCACCCTTCATATAAAAGGACTCCCTATTACATCAGAGGACCCCCCATCACATCAGAGGAATCCCCATCACATCAGAGGTCCCCCCATCTTATCAGAGAAACCCCCATCACATCACAGGTTCCCCCATCACATCACAGGTTCCCCCATTACATCAAAGGTCCCCCCATTACATCAAAGGTCCCCCCATTACATCAAAGGTCCCCCCATCACAGGTTCCTCAATTACATCACAGGTCCCCCCTACCAGTCCACACACCCAGAGCACACAATGGATGGATGTTCTAGAAGTCTTCTCTTTTTCCCCTGCTTGCTACCTAATAAAGAGCACCTGTCACTTAGAGACTCCCCATCTCTGACTTGTTTATGAAGTTACAAAATCCAAGGCTTACATCTTCTTTGCATTTGACATAATTTAGCATTAATCTAAAGCAGCATTTCTTTACATTTTTCAGTCACGGCATCCTTTAAAAGTATGCAAAATCTCGAGGGGGGCGCTATGTGCAATGTGCAACTCAAACCCCCCTCCCAAAGCTTCTCTCTCTACTGCCTGGCCTGGCCCTAGTACCTCCCTGTGTAGGTGACTCGCCAGTGACACCCACCGTGAATGCGTGCAGGGATCTATTAGATCAGGGAACTGCTAAAAGCAAAGGCTTATGTGTTTACAAGTGACAGCGGGGAGTAGGAGCAGAGGGTGAGAGTCGGAGGTAGCGGGGTGGAGTTCTGCCACGTTCAGGCTGCCAAACTGGGTTTGAGGGCCAAATGACAAGGCCTGTTGGATCAGATTCGGCCCGCGGGCCTTGTGTTTGACATATGTGCCCTAGAACTTCATTTTCTTGTTATGGTGTTGGTGGCTGGCTCACGCCATGACAGAGCATGATGCTGATCCAAGTCAAACTGCTTCCCATGTGCATGACACCCCAGGGGAACCCTGACAGCCACATTGCGAGAAAGCAACATTTATAGTTTCTTACAAAAAAAAAAAAAAAAATCACACTGAATTCAGATTGGAAAATTGAAGTAATTTTAATAATAGTAAACTGCAACCTGGCTTATGCAGGAATTAGACAGCAATTTTTTTTAGTGAAAGTGGCAATTTCCTTTAATAATCTCATTGCATGGTGTTGGTGTGCAGTTTGTGTTTCTCTCCTTTTGTGGTACATTTAAACTGCAGTATCTTGTATAAAGAGATTGAAGGAGGTCGGGGATGCAGCAATTGGCACCACTATTGCATTATAGTAAAGTCCTATTAAAATAGATTTCTAAACATATACAAATTTGTAGCTGCTACACGTGTATACTCTATACTGCAGGTTTAAATGTTGTACATGGTCATTTAGTGGTGTAATGAGTGATCTATCCTCTACCGTGACATCTTTATCATTAGCCATCACAATGCTAATTGATATTATGTTACTTTTAACATAAACTAATCAAACGCATGCTTGATTAATGGGATTGTGGACTGTATATTCAGCCAGTAATGTAATGTTCTTTGCTGTTATTTGCTGGGTTGGTTAGCCAAGTGAGAGCACCAAGCGTTGCCCCGTTAAAGCCATTACACCACTAAAAACATGTAAACGTTGAAAAGAGTGCAGAGAAAGGACAGTTGTGGCTCTGTATCCTGAGGGATGTTTTCCCTCTTTTTTTTTTTTTTTTTTTACATTAGTGTGAGGCTGGTAGTTACTACCACCCAGAAGGCTGGAGATATTCTCACGCTCACAATGCAATTTTGGGACCCTTTGGGGAACTGATGACCGAAGACGATATCAATCGCATTGAGAAACAGATTGAGAACCTACAAGTGATGCATAAAGTCCAGAAAGTTGAAACTGAACTGGAGCAGCTGGAGCACGAGCTTCAACAGCTCCTTCCCGTGTCTGCTGCTCTATCACAAGAACACTTCACGGTCAACCCGAAACAGATGCAAGGGAGGGCGGATGACCTGCCCGCTTGGTGTTCCAAAATTTCCACGCTTTTGAAAAGCATGGCCATCCTCCTGGCGACACTCGGCGGGAAGGAGGTTGACCTGGAAGACTTGGTGACCAGAGATGCTTCTGAGAAGTCAATTAATGGGTCCAAAGAAGCTAGTGCGAACATCGGTAGATCTCAGTCCTTCAGTTCCACTCGAGAGGAAGTTGAGAAGGAGATCAAGCAGTTCGGCGTTTCGGTCAAAAACCTAAAAGCCAATTATGAACTGTACACACAGCCTCAAAGTGCTTATGAAGCATCAAGCAGGATTTATAAAAGGAAAAGATCATTACCCGTTGGAACAATGGCTTATAGCGGAAGGGAACCCATCTTGGAGGAAGACTACATATCAAGCAATGACCACTTCAATATTTTAAACGATGGCCTATCTAGACAACACGAGGAGCCACCTATTACGCTTTCGCATACTCCGCTTACCTACCATGATGAAGATGGTTTTCCAAGAGAAATAGACAATAGTAACCAGAGCAATATCATTGATGCATTGGGAGAACCATTATTTAGTCCAGATCACATGACAAGAAGTCTCCCCGTGCAGACGGAACTTAGCTGTGTTCAGGACTATATTGATATGAGAAAAGAAAGGATTGTGTATCTTTTCCTTGACCACTGGAGGAAGTGGACATTTACTGAGTCTGTTAAAACTCCTAAGAAGAAGCCAGTTGATGATTCAGTTAGTGAAGACCAGGACTTTGAAAGAAGGAAGAGTGACAGCAATGACAGTAGTGTCAAGATAGCCAAAGGGCCAAGTGACGACGACCGGCTTTTATACTTCATGAAGCAAAGGCAAGTTGTAGGCAAGTTGCTTAGCCATTGGAGAAGTATCATCTGCCAGGTGCCTACTAGGCAAATCCGTCGGTTGAGTAGAGCAAACATGCTTTACTGGCCAGAGCATTTCCTGCCACACGTGAATGGCGCCCCTGTGGAGTATTCCAGCCTGACGTTGGACCTTTTCATGCTGGGTTACTTTCAATTACTAGAAATGACCATGTCACGGGAAGAGAGAAAATTCCGACACATTCTGTGCTACGAAATGTTCGACCGGCTTGGCAGCCACAATTGGGAAATCATTCGCGACTTCCACAAGGTTATCATGGATGAGATTGAATCTGGAAAAAGAGATTGGACAGACGGCTTTGAGGATATCAAGCAACAGTTCTTCGGAGACAGCATACAGGGAGATGTAGCTGCTGTCGCTGACCAGGTCGAGGACACGGTAACCCAGTTTATTTCTAATGATGAGCCCAAGGTTACTATGGACACTAAAGAGAAGGACAATATACCTTCCAGTGATGAACTGATGCCCCTCCCGAAAACTAGAAAGGACTCTATACAGCTAATTTCAGAACTGGGAGAATTTACTAACGATGATATATGTCGTTATATCGATCGCAGTTTTTCATTTTGGAAAGAGAAAGAAGCAGAACTGTTTGATATATGATGATTGCTATTCACACTTGCTGTGCTACCTAGCAATCCCAATGGTAAATTCCATTTTACCAAGACAATCACGGCAGCTCGAAGCAGCTGCTTTTGATGTGTAGCCGTAAAACCACAAAGTACAAATCGATTGTCACAAGTGCGGGTGCACATTGGTTTGGTAGTGGGAACAAGCGATCAATCAAGAATGGTTTCATAAGCATATAGCTTATTTTTTTGTATTTATTAATTCTTTGCGGTATTTTAAAATGAGTCCCCCACACACGGATAAAGTAACCACGCCTACAATTTTAATGTTTAAATGGGTCTATAAAGATGTGGCATGGATTTTTTTTTTTTGTCCAAAAAATTGTAGCTACCCTGTTTCCCCGAAAATAAGACCTAGCGTGATTGTCAGTGATGGCTGCAATATAAGCCCTACCCCCCAAATAAGCCCTAGTTAAAGTCCTTGTAGGTCTTATTTTCAGGGTAGGGCTTATTTTTGGGGAAACAGGGTAGGGCTTATTTGGGGGGTAGGGCTTATATTGCAGCCATCACTGACAATCACGCTAGGTCTTATTTTAGGGGAAACAGGGTAACTCATAATACACTGCTCAAAAAAATGAAAGGAACACTTTTTAATCAGAGTATAGCATCAATTTAATTAAATTCCTGGGATATTGATCTGGTCAGGTAAGTAGCAGAAGGGGGTTGTTAATCAGTTTCAGCTTCTTTGGTGTTAATGAAATGAACAACAGGTGCACTAGATGGGCAACAATGAGACAACCTCCAAAACAGGAATGGTTTTACAGGTGGAGGCCACTGGCATTTTTTCCCCCTGCTCATCTTTTCTGAGTGTTCTTCACTAGTTTTGCATTTGGCTTGGGTCAGTGCCACTACTGGTAGCATGAGGCGATACCTGGGCCCTATAGATGTTGCACAGGCAGTCCAACTTCTCCAGGATGGCACATCGATACGTTGCCATTGCCAGAAGGTTTGCTGTATCTCCCAGCATAGTCTCAAGAGCATGGAGGAGATTCCAGGAGATGGGCAGTTACTCTAGGAGAGCTGGACGGGTCCGTAGAAGGTCCTTAACCCATCAGCAGGACCGGTATCTGCTCTTTTGTGCAAGGAGGAACAGGATGAGCACTGGCAGAGCTCTACAAAATGACCTCCAGCAGGACACTGGTGTAAATATCTCTGACCAAACAATCAGAAACAGACTTCATGAGGGTGGCCTGAGGCTCAACGTCCTCTAGTGGGCCCTGTATTCACTGCTCGGCACTGTGGAGCTCGATTAGTATTTGCCATTGAACACTAAAATTGGCAGGTCTGCCACTGGTGCCCTATGCTTTTCACAGATGAGAGCAGGTTCACCCTGAGCACAGGGTGACAGACGTGAAAGGGTCTGGAGAAGACGCGGAGAACGTTATGCTGCCTGTAACATCGTTCAGCATGACCGGTTTGTTGGTGGGTCAGTGATGGTCTGAGAGGCATACCCATGGAGGGACGCACAGGCCTCTACAGGCTAGACAATGGCACCCTGACTGCCATTGGGTATCAGGATGGAATGCTTGGACCCATTGTCAGAACCTACCCTGGTGCAGTGGGTCCTGGGTTCCTCCTGGTACATGACAATGCCTGGCCTCATGTGGCGAGAGTATGCAGCCAGTTCCTGGAGGATGAAAGAATTAATACCATTCAATGGCCTCCACGCTCACCTGACCTAAATCCAATACAACACCTCTGGGACATTATGTTTCGGTCCATCCAACACCGTCAGGTTGCACCTCAGTCTGTTCAGGAGCTCAGTGGTGCCCTGGTCCAGATCTGGGAGGAAATACCCCAGGGCACCATCCGTGGTCTCATTAGGAGAATGCCCCGACGTTGTCAGGCATGCATACAAGCACGTGGGGGCCACACAAACTACTGAGTACCATTTTGAGTTGCTGCTTTCAGCAAAATGGACGAGCCTGCTGCATCATTTTTTCACTTTGATTTTCAGTGTGTCTTTAACCCCTTCAGCCCCGGAAGATTTTACCCCCTTCCTGACCTGAACACTTTTTACAATTTGGCATTGCGTCGCTTTAACTGACAATTGCGCGGTCATGCAATGCTGTACCCAAACAAAATTTGCGTCCTTTTTTTCCCACATGGCGTGGCAGACGGCGATCTGGTGGCCGAAAAAGGGAAGGACATACCCATATGGGATTTCGCCCAGGGGAGCCATTCTGCCGCAGTAAATCTGCGTGAGCCGGTCAGGAACTGGTTAAATTTTCATAATTTTTGATAATTTTCATTTCCATCAAATGATGTGGCATCCCTTCCTTCCTAACACATTACCCAGTCCATACCAGTATAGATCCTAACACATTACCCAGTCCATACCAGTATAGATCCTAACACATTACCCAGTCCATACCAGTATAGATCCTAACACCTTACCCAGTCCATACCAGTATAGATCCTAACACATTACCCAGTCCATACCAGTATAGATCCTAACACCTTACCCAGTCCATACCAGTATAGATCCTAACACATTACCCAGTCCATACCAGTATAGATCCTAACACATTATCCAGTCTATACCAGGATAGATCCTAACACATTACCCAGTCCATACCAGTATAGATCCTAACACCTTACCCAGTCCATACCAGTATAGATCCTAACACATTACCCAGTCCATACCAGTATAGATCCTAACACCTTACCCAGTCCATACCAGTATAGATCCTAACACATTACCCAGTCCATACCAGTATAGATCCTAACACCTTACCCAGTCCATACCAGTATAGATCCTAACACATTATCCAGTCTATACCAGGATAGATCCTAACACCTTACCCAGTCCATACCAGTATGGAACCTAACACATTATCCAGTCAATACCAGAATAGATTCTACATATTTCCCAGTCCTTACCAGTATAGATCCTAACACATTACCCAGTCTATACCAGGATAGATCCTAACACATTACCCAGTCCGTACCAGTATAGATCCTAACACCTTACCCAGTCCATATCTTTATAGATCCTAACACATTACCCAGTCCATACCAGTATAGATCCTAACACATTACCCAGTCCATATGAGTATAGATCCTAACACATTACCCAGTCCATATCATTATAGATCCTAACACATTACCCAGTCTGTACCAGTATAGATCCTAACACATTACCCAGTCCGTACCAGTATAGATCCTAACACCTTACCCAGTCCAAACCAGTATAGATATCCAGCATGAGATTTTTCCCCATTGAGATCTGATGTGTTTTCAAAGTGTTCCTTTCATATATTTGAGCAGTGTACATTACTCCCATCATTAAAACCAACAGTTTAAAAAGCGGAATGGTAACATGCTGACATGACACTTTTGTTCTAAACCAACAGTAGCCTCAGAAGAATTGTGTCCTTTATTAAAAGCTTTATTCATTTAGCTGGCATCTCTAGAAACCTAAAAAAAAACAAGTTGTCGCAAAACTTTTTTAAGATATTTTCTTTCATTTGAAATACTCTAATGGAGGATAAAATTGAAAAAGTGGGTAACAATTGTTCTCTGTTATAGTTTCTATTATTCATTTCGACTCAAAATTAGATGCTAGAAACTGATGTGTGGGGCCTGAAATATCTTGATTAAAAAAAAACTTTCTTTTTTTTTTCCTAAACTTTTATACTAGTTGCTTCTTAAACATAAATCTTTTAAACATGAGTATTCAAAGAATCTGTATAATAAAAAGTAGGCTTAGACAATTCGTAGAAGCCAGATGGGCAAAAAAAAAAAAATGATAAGGACTATGGGCAACAGTGCTTCACATCTTTGACCCATTCTTTATGAGTTCCTAAATTCTAATTTTACCAAGTCAGGTGTTGCTTCGTTTCTTTTTATTGGGGAACAGCGCTGCAGTATGGATTTTTTTTTTTTTTTTTTATGGCTGTGTATTTGCCATTTCCTGTCAAATACTCTAAGTTAAAATTGAAAAATGGGTAACGATTTTCTTTAACTGTTATTATTTGTAATTTTTTTTTAGCCTCAAAATTAGACACTAAAAAGTGATGTTTGGGGCTTGGAAGCCAGATATTGCAAAAAAAAAAAAAATGTATAAAAAGAGTACAGTGCTTAACATCTTGTTAAAAAAGTTTTTTTTTTTCTTAATTTTATGTAGTATATTATTTAAATGTTGGTTCTTAGACATAAATCTTTTAAACACTAATATTCATAGAGCCTATATAATAAAAAATAAGCTTAAACAATTGCTGCAAGCCAGATATTGCAAAAAAAATAAAAAAAAGTATAAAGAGTACCGGCAACAGTGCTTAACATCTATGGCCCATTATTTATCGGTTCCTGAATTCTACCTTATTTTACCAAGTTATGATTTTGATCAGTTTTTATTTTTATAGGGGACAGTAGGAAGGATCCTTTTTTTTTTTTTAATGGTTGTATGTTTGCAATTTCCTTAATTAGTTTAAAATCGAACAACAGGTGACTATTTTGGGGGCTTGAATCATTTTGTTAAAAAGTGTTTTTTTTTCTAAACTTTTGTAGTATATTATTTAATGTTGGTCCTTGGTAGTAATGCACCGAAATTTTGGCCGCCGAAAATTATCGGCAAAAATAGTGTTTTCAGCTTTGTGCCGGAAAAAAAAAAAAGATGTTGATACTGGACACTTGTGCTTATGGTGTGTTTTTCATAGGTCATGTGACTCAAAAAATGCGTCAGAAATGCAACATGGGTGCATTTTTGGTGCGTTCTTGCTGCGTTTTCAGTGCATTTCAATAGGGAGGTGCGTTTTTGGTGTTTTTTTTTTTTAACTGACCAAAATATGCACCAAAAAATGCAGCAAACAGGATTTTTATCACTGCTTCAAAAAGGTGCCGATAATGGCTGACAGTAAATTCTTATTCATTTAACATCATGATATTACCGTAATTAAAAGTTAAAATATAATACAATTATTCATTAAAAAAATGATATATTCTTTTAAAACCGTCAATTTCGGTTTCAGCCAAGTGCATCCTGAATTTTTCGGTTTCTGCACTGGAATTTTCATTACAGTGCACCACTAGTTTTTAGACATAAATCTTTCAAACACGAGTCTTCATTAAACTTTTGTAATAAAAAATAAGCTTAAACAATTCCTAGAAGGCATACATTGCAAAAAATGTATAAAGGAGTACAGGCAACGGTGCTTAACCTCTTTGGCCCATTATTTATGGGTTCCTGAATTCTACCAAGTCACGATTTGGTTAGTTTTTTTAGAGGACAGTAGGAAGGATTTTTTTTTATGGTTGTATGTTTGCCATTTCCTTTGAAATACTCTAATTCGGTTAATATTGAAAAATTGGGTAACTATTTTTCCTAACTGTTATACTACTCAAAATTAGACATTGGAAACAGATGTATACAACTTAAAAATTCTTGATAAAAAAGTGTTTTTTTTTTCTTAATTTTTTAATATTATTTAATATTGGTTCTTAAACATGGCAATTCATAGAACCTACCTGTATGTAATAAAAAAGAAAGCTTAAACGTTTCCTAGAAGACAGAAAAACAAAACTGATAAAAAGTATGGGCAACAGTGTTTAACATCTGTGGCCCAATATTTATTGTTTCCTGAATTCTACTTAATTTTACCAAGTCAAGATTTGGTCATTTTTTTTTTTAATAGGGGTCAGTAGGAAGGTTGTATGTTTGCCATTTTCTTTAAAATACTCTAGGTAAAATTTAAATATTTTAATTGGGACCGGTAAGGACCATTTTTTTTTTATTTTTTAAAGGTTGTATGTGTTTTGCCATTATTGTTTTCTGCAATTTTAAAACTGTTGGAGGTAAACTGTTGGAGGTGTCAGTTTTTGATGCCACCAGCCAATCTCCTAAATCTGGAACGTTACCATGTTGATCCACAATTTTATTTTTAGTTAATTTTTTTTTTTTAATTATTATTTATGGGGAAAAATGGGTAACAGCAGTTGGTTAGCTCATGCATGGGTGCCCCCAAAAGCTATCAGACCAGACATTTGCATTGGATGTCTAAATATGTTAAAGGAGAGGAACAAGAGAAAGGAGATAAAAAGTAACGATTAATTCCCAGTTTTTAACTGCTCATTGACAAATCCAAACTGAGGAGCCAGCTAAAAACATGAAAAGTTTATGATGATAAAATGATGTGTCCTTGGCTTCTAAACACTAAATTTGTTCCTTTGGTTTTGGAAACCAATTCAAATTATTCTGCTAATTTATTTATGACAGTAGAAAATTTCTGCCTTCATTTGTTTTTGTTTCAATAGTTTTTATTAATATTTCAAATAGAAAGGAAGAACTACAGTCATTGAAATATAAAATTATTAATTATGGGCAAAAAAATCATAAATATTACACATACAGAGCGTAACTTATCTTTAACTTAAGATAATATAACTTCAAGAAAAAGAACTCGAAAAGTTAAGGGAATAAAAAAAATTAAAAAGAGAGAAAAATAAATAAATAAATAAATAATTGGGGGGGGGGGGGATTTTCCCCGCCTTAATTTTTTTTAATATTTCTTTTAAAAAGGGGAAAAACTGAAATGGAATACAGTAAAGCCTTGGATTGCGAGCATAATTTGTTCCGGAAACATGGTTGTAATACAAAGCACTTGTATATCAAAGTGTAGCAATATGTTGCCAAATGTTGTATCTTCATTAAATGTAACCATATTGCTACACTTAGAGGCGCTTTTCTCTTTTATACTCGGTTGTGACCTGACGCTACTTGTATATCAAGACATCGCTTGTATATCAATCAAAAATTTTGCTTGTCTTGCAAAACGCTCTCAAACTAAGTTACTCTCAAACCAAGGCTTTACTGTACACATTTTCTTAAATGATTCTATTTTAATTTCAGATAATCAATAATCTACTGTAGTCGCTAAGATTTTATTTTGGACACTTGTTGCCAGAGATAGTGCATAGAACCGTTTACAGTCAATCCCTGACCTCTAAAGGAGCGCAATGTTCATTTTGAATTGAAGTCCTTTAGCAGTCCCAAACATTTTGGAATTGTGGGAGGAGCCCTCCAAATACAGGTAGAGCATACAAACTCCATATGGATGGCCTTTGATTTACTAAAACTGGAGAGTGCAAAATCTGGTGCATCTGTGCATGGTAACCAATCGGCTTCCAGATTTTATTGTCAAAGCTTAAAGTGGACCTTCAGTCATGTTTTCATCTTTCCATCCACTAAATCTTCTGCCCTTGTTGTTGTTTTACCTTTGGATAGTAAAAATGTTTTTTTTCTGCCAGTAAATATTTTATACAGCCCACTTCCTGTTTCTTGTCTAGTTATTGGCCTAGGCTTATGACATCATGCACAGCTCTCTCTCCCTCTCTCCTGAGAGTTTGCCAGGAAGGGGGATGAGTCATATGAGGGCCAATGAGAGCTGCAGAGCTGGAGGTGTGCCTCTGTCTGTGTAAATCCAGGAAGTGAACAGGCAGCAGCTTCAGCTGCCCACAGTAAAAATGGCTACAGCCAGACTCAGTAGAGGGAGATTTCTGCGGCCTATTTGGCATGTACAGAATCACAGTATATATAAAATAATATGCAAATTGGTTGGAGGGAAGCTTCAGAATGGCAAAGATTGTTTTTATTTCAAATTATGTGAGGAGACTGCAGTTCCTCTTTAACTGAACAGGCTGAAGTTAGAAGCTGATTGGCTCCCATGCACAGCTGCACCAGATTTTGCACTCTCCAGTTTTTAGTAAATCTCTCCCATAGTGTCCCCTGATTGGACTAAGAGCCATTGATTAATAATGTTCACATGTGTTTTTTCTTCAATTCAAAAATGAATTGTAACGAAACGTCCCACACTCCGCTTGAGTGCTTTCGTCATATACCACTTCCTCCCAGTCTGAATATAGATATCAGATATTCCAACCGCTCACAAGCACAAAACAAGACGATACTTGTTTAGTTGCTGAACATGGACTGATTTATTTGAGATAACACACAAATATATACAGCGGGCTAACAATAAAAACTGTGACCAGAAACCTAATTCACATAACTTAGTTATCTAATCATTTACCCAGACTAGGTGATTCAGAGATATGACCTTTTAGGGTAGACTTCATGTCTCCTAGCTCACTGACTATACAATACACATTATCATAAACAT
This sequence comes from Lithobates clamitans, assembly GCA_037952925.1. Classification (NCBI taxonomy): domain Eukaryota; kingdom Metazoa; phylum Chordata; class Amphibia; order Anura; family Ranidae; genus Lithobates; species Lithobates clamitans. The sequence goes on along the minus strand of JBBGZY010001985.1, from coordinate 136,192 downwards.
CAACACAGAACTCCTTCATACAATAGCAGGGTTAATTAGCACAAACGACAATGGGTGAAATACTCTTGGAAGGCACACTAGACAACAGTAGACAACAGGAGACCCAGGGCTTTCCAGATCTCCTTAATCAGCATTCCTTTCACATACATCTGCTATATGTGTCCCAAGCATGCAGAGACCATCATGGCCTCCTTAACCTCCCTGGCGGTATGATTATTTCGGATTTTAGGTGCTGAAAGCGGTACCATTATTTTGCATGGAAATTTGGCGTTTTATATTGTAGGTCTGTAAATATTAACAATAATACACTTAAATCTGTCCAAACCAGAGTCTAGTAGATATCCCGGGTATGATAAAGTTTGAAACACAAAAACATAAATTATAATATAATAAATAAAAATAAATAATAAAAAAAAATTTAAAAAAATAGTAATAAAATAAATTTCCCCACGATTCACTATCGCTCAATTCTGCAAGTGTTCTAATTTACTATCGCTGTTTTCTAGCTGGTCTAAAGCCACTTTTGACGTAAAAGGACACTTTTTGGTTGCTATGGACAATCTCCAGTTTCCAGGCAGAAGGAACAGTTTTATATATATAAAACTGCATGCAGGGCACTGGGCAGACCACTAGGGACAAAGGGGATGTGTCATTATTTGATACAGCACTGTAATCTGTAAGATTACAGTATACTGTATCTGTACTGTGTGTTTCACTTTTTGAATTTGCCGCCGAACTCCGTCCCCGTGCGTCGCAACGCTCGCAGGGAACGGAGCTCGGCACTGTGAATCGAGCGAGACACAGCGGCTCGCCGATCACAGCGGAGAGACATCGCAGGATCCAGGAGACAAGGTAAGTAAACTCTTCCTGGATCCTGCAATGCAAGCCCGAGTCTGGCTCGGGGATACCGCTTTTGGTATGAAAAATCCACCCCGAGCCAGACTCGGGAATACCGCCAGGGGGGTTAATAATGTCCTTTTGCATTACATAACAGAATATCTTCCTAAATGCTTGTAGCTCCCTCAAATGCCAGGGCCCATAGTCGGTGGGCAAGAGGCTAGCATTCAGTTCCCTCCAAAAGCCTCTGTCCTGGGTGAGTCTGTCACATTAATCATTATTAAAATTAATCAAAAATAAATTAAAATTTGGTCAAGAATTAAAATCCTGGCTTTATGGGGTTCTTCTTTAAAATATCCAAAATTACAATATAAATGTAAAATGTGGGATTGAGATCCTTTTTTTTTTTTTTTTTTTTTGGCATGGATCTGTTTAATTTTCTTTTTGTGTGTCGATTTTTTTTTTTTTTTTTCTTCCTTCAATATTACTTTTTTTTTTCTGTGCAGTGTTTTCTATTCATTGAGGCATTAGCAGGCTTCTGTCATTGAAATGCAGATCTGTTCTCCGGCTGAGTATGCCGTTTGTTCTTCAAGTATATCTGTCTGTGTGCAGTTTCAACTGTTTTAGCTGCATAATAAAGTTCTATAAGACTAACATTCTTGTGTTTTTGGTTCTTAATAATATGATTTAAGATGTGCTAAACTGTTAATAAAATACCATGATGACCAACGTCGTATCTATATGTAATATATAAGGGGATCCAACCCTTGCACAGTTTTTGTACACTTGATAAGAAAAGGGTTTGGCTGGAGTTCCACTTAAAAGTAGTTCTAAAGTCTAAACTTTTTTTTTTTACTTTAGTGAATTCTCTGCATTAAAGTGGTTGTATATAGACATGTGCACTGCCGAAAAATTTGTTCCTTTTTCTTTTCATTTTTTTTTTTTTTTTCGGGTCATTCTTTATGATCGAAATTCGCTATTTCAAAGAAATTCATAACTTCGGAAAAATTTGAACTCCTTATTTTCCATTCGTTTAAATGTGGTATTCGTAAATTCCAACATTCGCAAATTTGTAAGTTTGAAAATTCAAAAGTTCCAAAGTTTGGTAACCAAAATAATAATAACTAACTAATAATAACTAACTATTAGATTATAGGTTTTGGAATTTCCTTTCAAATTTGGCTGTTTATGAACATAGTTACATAGTTAGTCAGATTGAAAAAAAGACACAAGTCCATCTAGTTTAACCATAAGAAAAAAAATAAAAATAAAAAAAAATATATCATACAATCCCATATACCCAATCCTATACCCACAGTTGATCCAGCGGAAGGTGAAAAAAACGTAACGAATACAAATTTATCCGAAGTTATGAACTATCCAAAATAACGAATGCCGCTAAACAAAACAAATGGAACGAAACAAATTAATATTAATAAATAATAGACACAAAAAAAGAGGAAAGTGCACCAAAAAAAGCCACGTCCATAAATCATTGAGGATACAAAATAAGGTAGTACTGAGTATTACCAGGGAGGCGGACTTTTTAGGCTAAGGAACAGTGGAGAAGATATAGCAGTATAAAAAATATATACATTTATTGAAAAATACAATATCTAAAAAACAATGACAATTGTAACATATAGCATCTATGATTATTGTGCAGAGAGCCCTAGTATGTCTACGCGTTTCATCGTTAGGCTTCCTCAGGACACGGCCAAGGTTCACAGATGAGACAGAGAAGGGAATATGTCTCTCTATCTTAAATTGGAATGCAAAATTATGCAAGTCACGGTAGCATGAGAAAGTTCAATCAGCAGTAAGAAAGTATATTAGATATAGCTAAATATCTCAGCAGGGGCATGTAAGCAATAATCCTAATTAAGGGAGCAGCCATTAGAGCGATGCACCACTTAGATCCTGGATTTAGTATCAGCAATGCTGAAGGCTCAATTCAATCCCATCGCTGCATATTCAGGATACAAATAATCCAGTGTGCCCCTGGGAGACAGCAATACACTGCAGTCGATGGGAGTCGACTGCACTGCTGTCGTGAAGCCTGGGAGAAGTGCTGCCCACCATAGATGAGGTAAGTGCAACAGACCCACCTGACCAACCGCCAACCGACCAGGGGGGTGGTATCCACCAGTCGCCACTTGATGGGGCTCAGGTAAGTATTAGGGGGGCTGCTACACATGGAAGGCTTTTTATCTTAATGCATAGAATGCATTAGAATAAAAAACCTTCTGCTCTTACAACTCCTTTAATATAATTTTAACAAATCAACAGTAAAGGAGATTTGAAAATGCCAAATTACCAGGATCTCTGGTAACAGAATTTGTACAGGCAACACCACTGAGATTCAGAACTGTAAAACAGACCAGCACTTACATGCTAAACAATAAGTTGGTTTTGTTACAAAAATTTTTCTAAATTTTCTGGAATAAAATCTGGACCATCAGTTCATGATAACCATTTTCACACTGGTGATTTATGTACTATTATATTGGCCATTTGTTTTTGTTTTTTTCAATATAAAAAGAGTAATTTATTTGTTTTTCTGGAAAGTAATGCTGCATACACACGATCGGATTTTCCAACGGGAAATGTTGGATGTGAGCCTGTTGGCGGAAAGTCCAACCATGTGTACGCTACATCGGACATTTGTTGGCGGACTTTCCGCCAACAAATGTTGGCTAGCAGGTTCTCAATTTTTCCGCCAACAAATGTTTGTTGTCGGACTTTCCGATCTTGTGTACACAAGTCCATCGGACAAAAGTCCATGCATGCTCGAAATCAAGAACGAGCCTGAAGAGCTCGGTCTTGTAAAATTAGTGTTCATAATGGAGATATCACATACGCCTTGTACGTCACTACGATCATAATTGCTGGTCAACATTTGTGTGACCGTGTGTATGCAAGACAAGTTGGAGCCAACATCCTTCGAACAAAAATTCACGGTTTTGTTGTCGGAAAGTACGATCGTGTGTACGGGGCATTCCTGTTGCCAAAGAATTTGTTTAAATTTTTAGGGTATAACAGTGAACCTATCAAGAATTATACATTTTCATTGATCTCTGCAAAGTGTGAATATTTGCCAATATGATGAGCTCACCTGAACATTGATCCAATTTCCAGCAGCAATGGCCTGCAGCCTTCAGCTTTTGTCTTTACAACAGCCTGTCTCAACCTTCTCAGCACAGAGGAACCCTCGAAATAACTTTCCGGTCTCAGGGAACCCCTACTAAAAATGACTATTTCTACAACTCATGGGAAGTGGGAAGAATGCTCCTTACACTTGTGGTCGTTGGGAGAAATTACCCCCTTACAGATAGCTAAAAAGATCAATGGCATCAGTGGGAGGCAGAAACTGCTCAAGGAACCCCTAGCAACCTCTGGAGGAACATGGAACCGTAACTGAGAGAAACCCTGCTTTACAATCTGCTCTGTCATGGAGAAGTAAATTCTGGGGACAGGTTGCCCATACAGCACAGTGTAGAGTAGGTCTTTTTTGGAGGGTGTTGAGCCCACCCAGTAGGAGCATTTTCTGGTAAGAAAAACGTTAACCACAGTTACCTGATCAAACCTCAGCATTCTATGTGGGTGTTAAAGCCCACACTCTTTGTTCATAAACCAAACTGTGAGCTGTGATATTCCATTGATTCACATTGGGTGTCAGCGCTAAGAGAGCCCATCGTGGTTCAGTGTACACGCTTAATGGAAAGAGAATGAGACGCCACACTCTAAGAAAAACTGGTCATCCCTAGAGTGTGTCATTTGTATCAATTTTTTACCATCATTTTCGCTTTCCTGAGGCCAGTCCATGGCAACATACCTGTGGTAGTATGCTGCCATTTTGCTGCCCAGAAATTGGAAAATAGTCTCAAATTCTTACCTTAATTTTCTCCATTTTCTTAATGACTCCAATCAATGGAAGTGTACGTGTTGTAGTATGCTACCATGTTGGCACCTGAACATTGGAAAATCGAATCAAATACTATACTTCCCAAAATTTTGCTACATGTTGTAGTATGCTGCCATGTTGGAGCAAGGCAAATGGAAAAAATTGTATCAAATACTGTGCTTACCAAAATATTCCTGAGGCCAGTCCATGGCAGTATACAGCACATGTTGTTGTATGCTACCATGTTGGCGCCAGGAAAATGGAAAAATTGTATATGTACTGGAAATGGAGTGAGTACAAAGAAGGGCAACAAAGCTAATAAAGGGTCTGGAGGATCTTAGTTATGAGGAAAGGTTGTGAGCACTGAACTTATTCTCTCTGGAGAAGAGACGCTTGAGAGGGGATATGATTTAAATTTACAAATACCGTACTGGTGACCCCACAATAGGGAGAAAACTTTTTTGCAGAAGGGAGTTTAACAAGACTCGTGGCCACTCATTAAAATTAGAAGAAAAGAGGTTTAACCTTAAACTACGCAGAGGGTTCTTTACTGTAAGAGCGGCAAGGATGTGGAATTCCCTTCCACAGGCGGTGGTCTCAGCGGGGGGCATCGAAAGTTTGAAAAACTATTAGATAAGCACCTGAACGACCGCAACATACAGGGATATACAATGTAATACTGACATATAATCACACACATAGGTTGGACTTGTGTCTTTTTTTTCAACCTCACCTACTATGTAACTATGTCTCAAATACTGTACTTACCAAAATATTCCCGAGGCCAATCCATGGCAGTATACAGTACATGTTGTAGTATCCTGACATGTTGTATCAAGGAAAATGGAAAATTGTATCAAATACTGTACTTCCCCAAATTTTCCTGAGGCCAATCCGTGGCGGTATACATGTTGTAGTATGCTGCCATGTTGGAACAAGGAAAATAGAGATTTGTATCAAACGCTTGCCATAATTTTCCGTTGCTGACTGCAGTAAATGGCAGCATACATGTGGCGTGTGTATGCTGCCACGTTGGTGGCTAGAGAAATTGTATCAAATACTTCCTGTAATTTTCCTTGCCTGGCGCCTATCTATATCCGCATACTACTACATTTATGCTGCCATGTTGGTGACAAGAAAACAGGTCTGTGTGATGGATCATAGGCATGACCCTACTTCCAGCAGTTGGAAGATGTAGAGACACAATAAACTGATTGGGTCAGGTGACACTCATAATGGATGGCGCATTTTTTTTTTTTTTCTCCATCAGCTGGCGCTGGTCCTCAAATATGAAGGACCTCTCCTAGAAGTGACACATATTTATCCAACTGGATGAGAAAGTCTAAATATACTTTGAATGGAATGTGATGGTATTGCTTTGTATTTATGAGATGTTCCTCTCGCATAGGAGCAGGAGGAGGCGGCAAGGTTGTCGACCATGCCGGCATGGCGGAGAGAGATCCTGAGGAAGAAGCTGGAGGACGAGAAGTAAGAAGTGATTACAATGGAATTTCACACTGAGAAATTTTTTGTTTTGACAATCTCTACAGTTATTAACAATTCTTTTTTTTCTCTTTCCTTCAACGTTGCGTGCAACAGAGAACATAAACGGTGAGTGCTAATCAACTGGCTGGAATTAATCTGAAGGTCCTGATCTATTCAGTCCAATATGTTTTCAGGCACTGGGGGTCGAAGGTGTGATGAAATAAAGTCAAAGATATACACATGGCCGTCTTTAACACGAGGCAAAAGGGCCCAGCCATGGTTGTGGGGCCCAAAGCAGCTGAGCTGCCCCTTAAACCCACGCTGCCCACAAATGGTTGATAATTGGATTTGGCTATCATTTAGGAGATGAGGGCGGTATTGAATGTTGGGGGCACTGGTGACTGGTTGGGTGTTTTGTCTGCAGCCTGTGTGGTGATCGGCCACCTCGGTAAGGTAAACCTTGTCTAGGGAGAGCGCCTGTCAGTCCCAGGCACAGTCACACCAACCCCTCTCCCTCATTATGTCCAACAAGCCACAGACCATCGGCCCTCTGAAGAACTTCTTGGCTGGAGGGTTCGGCGGGGTGTGCCTGGCGTTTGCCTGACATCCTCTGGACACTATCATAGTGAGACAACAGGGGGGGGGGGGGTAAAGGGGGTCTGTGGAGGGAGGGGAAGGGGTCCTGTGTAATAATAGGGGTAGTTTGGGGGAGGGGGTCCTGTTTAACCACTTCAATACCGGGCATTTTCACCCCCTTCCTGCCCAGGCCAATTTTCAGCTTTCAGCGCTGTAACATTTTGAATGACAATTGCGCGGTCATGTAACACTGAACCCAAATGAAATTTTTATCATTTTTTTCCCACAAATAGAGCTTTCTTTTGGTGGTATTTGATCACCTTGGTGGTTTTTATTTTTTGCGCTATAAACAAAAAAAGGAGCGACAATTTTGAAAAAAACACAATATTTTTTACTTTTTGCTATAATAAATATCCCAATTTTAAAAATATATATATATATTTTTTTTTTCCCCTCAGTTTAGGCCAATATGTATTCTTCTACATATTTTTGGTAAAAAAAAATCGCAATAAGCGTATATTGATTGGTTTGCGCAAAAGTTATAGTGCCTACAAAATAGGTTATTGATTTATGGCATTTTTTTTTTTTTTTACTAGTAATGGCGGCGATCTGTGATTTTTATCGTGACTGTAACATTGCGGCTGACAGATCGAACACTTTTGACACTATTTTAGGACCATTGACACGCTATAAAAATGCACTGATTACTGTATAAATGTCACTGGTAGGGAAGGAGTTAACACTAGGGGGCGATCAAGGGCTTAAATGTGTTACCTAGGGACTGATTCTAACTGTGGGGGGATGGGACTGACTAGGGGAGGAGACCGATCGGTGTTCCTATATACTAGGAACACGCGATCGGTCTCCTCTCCCCTGACAGGACGTGGATCTGTGTGTTTACACACACAGATCCACGTTTCTGCTCTGTCACGAGCGATCGCGGGTGCCCAGCGGACATCGCGGCCGCCGGGTACGCGCATCGGCTCCTCGGTGATGCGGCGGGCTTGCGCGTGCCCCCTATACCGCTGGGAAGCCGAGGGCATCATATGACACTCTCCCAGGATGGGAGATTCCATCTGCGGATGTCATATGACTATGGGCGGGTAGGGAAGTGGTTAATGATGAGGGTAGAATTGGGGGGTTCTTGTATTGATAAAGGAGGGGGTTCCTGTGTAATGATGGGAATAGTATGTGGTGGGGAGGCCTGTGTAATGATGGGGGTAGTATGGGGATGAAGCCTAGGTAATTATGGGGGTACTATGGAGGAAGGGGGTCCTGTGTAATGATGGGAGTACTATGGAGGAGGGGGGGTCCTTTGTACTAATAGGGTTAGTAAGGGGAAGGGTCCCTGTGTAGTGAAGGGGTAGTATAGGGGAGAGGTCCTGTGTAATGATGGGGGTAGTATGGGGGAGGGGTCCTGTGTAATGATGGAGAAGGGGGGGTCCTGTGTAATGATGGGGGTAGTATGGGGGCCTGCGAAATGATGGGGGTAATATGGGGGAGGGGTCCTGTGTAATGATGGAGAAGGGGGGTCTGCGTAATGATGGGGGTGGTATGGGGATGAAGCCTATGTAATTATGGGGGTATTGTGGAGGAAGGGGGTCCTGTGTAATGATGGGAGTACTATGGAGGAGGGGGGTCCTGTGTAATGATGGGGTAGTTTGGGGGGTGGGGTCCTGTTTAATAATAGAGATGGGGGGGGGCTGTTAGAGGCCTATGTAACTATGGGGGTACTATTGGGAGGGGGGTCCTGTGTAATGATGGGAGTACTATGGAGGTCTATTGCAATAATAGGGGTAGTAGGGGGTAGGGTTTCTGTGTAATAATACTGATAGTAGGGGGGAGGGGTCCTGTGTAGTGAAGGGGTAGGATAGGGGAGGGGGTCCTGTGTAATGATGGGGATAGTATTTGGTGGGGGATTCTGTGTAATGATGGGGATAGTATGTGGTGGGCGATCCTGTGTAATGATGGGGGTAGTATGGGGGAGGGGGTCCTTTGTAATAATAGAGGTAGTAGGGGGGGGGTTCCTGTGTATTGAAGGGGTAGTATAGGGGAGGGGGTCCTGTGTAATGATGGAGAAGGGGGGGGGGGGTCCTGTGTAATGATGGGGATAGTATGTGGTGGGGGATCCTGTGTAATGATAGGGGTAGTATGGGGGAGGGGGTCCTTTGTAATAATAGGGGTAGTAGGGGGAGGGTTCCTGTGTATTGAAGGGGTAGTATAGGAGAGGGGGTCCTGTGTAATGATGGAGAGGGGGGGGGTCCTGTGTAATGATGGGGATAGTATAGGGTGGGGGGGCCTGCATAATGATGGGAGTACTATGGAGGAGCGGGGTCCATTGTAATAATAGGGGTAGTAGGGGGGAGGGTTCCTGTGTAATAAAACTGGTAGTATAGGGGAGGGGGTCCTGTGTAATGATGGAGAGGGAGGGGGGTCCTTTGTAATGATCTGAGTTTTTTTTTCTTGTTAAGTCTACGTGTGTGTGCATTTTTGTTCATTTTTTTGGGGGATGTTGCGGTGGAGAAGTGAAATTGCATGGGGGGGGGGGGGCATATGGCAAGAAAATGTTTGCCCAGTGTCTAATCAATATGGCTTCTGGATATACATGTAGAATGATCTGTTTGTTAGTAATTTTATCAGTAGGTGTTCAGGAAGGTTCTAAGTTTGAATTATTGTAGTGCCAAGGGTCTAGTCAATGATTTACCACCACATCACTAATGGTACACTAATCATAATCACTACATGCACAATACCAATATTGCCTCAAATGGCGAGGATAAAGTAAAAACATTAATTGTGCGACTCTTAAGGTAGACGATCTCTCCAAGAAATGTAATTTATACAAATATCGGTTAAAAACAAATTCAGTACCCAGAGGGGGGTGTTTGTTTTCTTCTCAGCAAAAGTGGAATTACTCTTTAATTGAATTCTCAGTTGTGTTTTGTCATCTTTACTTGTGTATCCATCACAATTTTACCAACGCCCTTCTTTTTTTTTTTTTTGTATTTCAGGAAAGAACAAGAAAAGGCAAAGAAAGAAGAGGCGGCTCGAGAGAAAGAGCAGTCGGAAAAGCTGAGGACATTGGGTTACGATGAGACCAAATTAGCACCATGGCAAAGGCAAATTATCCTGAAGAAAGGGGACATAGCAAAACATTAGACATAACCAATTCCTGCCCTTCGCCTCCTTCTATCCCAGTTTAGATTGTCAGCTGTTCAATAAGCGCTGCTCACCGTTACATTTCACCATAACGCGGCCCACTGAGGACACCATAGGTCATTGGGCTACAAGGTACCATGGTTACTCCAGATGTTACTAAGCCTTTGAAGAGTGTTTTGGCATTTCACCATCTTCCAGCTTGGGGGTATCTATAATCATTTGAGTATTTATAACTGTTTACATGCCTTCCAATTGTAGCTTCTTTTATTATTTATTAGCTTTCGCCCGAGCCGATTCTAAATGCGTTCTTGAAGGCCCACGTGGACAGGGTCACCGACAGCTCTTGGTAACTGTTTGCAATCAGGAGCCAATGGGACAAGCTTCCAATCATGTGATTGCTATGACAGCCAATTATAGTGATCGCCTGATCAGGAGTTAACACGTAGGAACACGTTAAGGAAAATCTTAACTTTTTGTTTAATATAAAATGATGCATTGTACCCAAGAAGACCTCTCTGTCCCCGTGAGAAAAATATCATTAGTCTGGAAAAGTTTAAACCCCCCCCATTGCTAGTCTCCCCAATACTAATCTGTTCCTGTGAAGCCCTACCCCATTTATGTAGACCCCGCCCTCTTTTGCTCCTGTAATTTTCTTCCAAACTTAAGACTGAGAAATGAAGTAGGACGTCTCACTTCTGGACCCAGATTGGATGCTTTACATTTATGTTTTTCATAACTGAAAGAGAACTTTTAACGCTCCATCATCTTGTGTTTAGGGCTAGTGGCCCTTCAAGTTTCAGAAATTCATTTCTAAGCTTTGTGTATTTATTATTGCTTTCATGTCTTCCTTTTCAAAATGTACTACATGTTAAAACCAATACATAGTATACACCCAACGCATATTCCCCGGCTAAGAACTATAGAGGTAAAAACATTGAAGGCATCTATTGCAGAATTTGTTTTTTAAGCAAGCATACAAATTAGTGGAAAGACAGTTACCACCATTTAAAGAATCTGAGGACATTTTATGATTTTCCCAATTACGGAGAGGACTCTGATGAAACTAGCAAACCCTTTACCCTCACCTAGTAACAATTATGGACTCTAGGCCAGCTTTTTTCAGCTAGGATACCTCCAAAGGTTGCTTGGGGTTCCTTTAGCCGTGGTTAGTTGACCTCCTATCTGATGGTGCCTGCATAGATCTGGAACCAGCGCCACTTACCAACAGGGCCAGGCCATGGTGCCAGTGTTCTTTCATCAACCACTAAGAGTGACATTCTGACCACCACTGTAAGGGGGCAGTCTTCTATCTGATCACCAATGTAAGGAGCATTCGTCCCACTGGCCACCAATGTAAGGAACATTCTTTCCAGTGGCCACCAATGTAAAGGGCATTCTTCTCACTGGCTTCCAATGTAAGGGGCATTCTTCCCACTGATCACCAATGTAAAGGGCATTCTTTCCACTTGCTTCCAATGTAAGGGGCATTTTGCCCACTGACCACCAATGTAAGGAGCATTCTTCCCACTGACCACCAATGTAAGGGGCGTGCTTTCCATTGACCACCAATGTAAGAAGCGTTGTTTCTATTGACCACCAATGTCAAGGTGATTCCTCCCACTGACCACCAATGTAAGGGGCATTCTTTCCGCTGACCACCAATGTAAGGGGCATTCTTTCCGCTGACCACCAATGTAAGGGGCATTCTTCCCGCTGACCACCAATGTAAGGGGCATTCTTTCCGATGACCACAAATGTAAGGACCATTTTACCCACTGATCACCAATGCAAGGAGAATTTTTCCCTCTGCCCCTAGATTAATTATTTTATCAGGGGTTCCCCTGAGACCTGAATATTCTTTTAAGGGTTTCCTGAGGGATTAAAGGGTGAGAGAGGCTGATCTAGACCAACCTTTTTCATGATTCTTATCCCATAGATAATTTTAAGGTCCTTACTAAAACCAAATTAATTGAGGGTTAATGAGAAAAATGTCTCTTTCATTGGTGGTCAGTGAGAAGAATGTAACCCTTATAGTGATGGTCAGAATGCCCTTTTACAGACAGCAAACAATTACTATTGGTGTTTTGCAGCTGGCTCTGCCAAGTGTCATTGCCTTTGGAACTGTGCACTTTCCCATTGGGGGTCAATCGCCCATAGCCAAACTAAATTCCAGGTATGGATATTTTACATATTTACATTGGTCCGGCTTTGTTGGGAAAATGCAAAGCAATCTGTGAATGGCGCCAGCGCTGAGCAAACTGCCTCCCGTATTCAGGATGCAGCAGGGCAGACACTCAAAATGGGACCCAGGAGCTAGTAGAGATCACTAGAGTAGCAGTGAAGTAGCAGTGTCTACCTCAGTGATTTCCAGCTTCTAGCATCCTCATTGTCAACATTGGTCCAATGTAACCTGAAAAAAATATCCATACCTGGAATTCAGCTTTAAGGAACCCCTAGCAACCTTTAGAGCAGGAGTAGGCAACCTCGGCACTCCAGCTGTGAAACTACAAATCCCACCATGCCTCTGGCTCTAGGAGTCATTCCTGTGATTGTCAGGGTCTTGCAATGTCTCATGGAACTTGTAGTTTCACCAAAGCTGGAGGGCTGAGGTTGCCTACCCCTGCTTTAGAGAGAACCCTAGACTTCTAAGGAACTGTTCTAGACACATGTGGCTCTATTGCAGTGGACAGTCCACCGAGCTCTCTTCTTTTGGTAAGTGACCGTCTCTAAGATCTGCAGCACTATACCTAGCAGTGTTCTACCGCCTTGTGTCACAGAGATATTATCAGTTACAGGCGGAAAGCCAAAACACGTTGTGCCCACTGATACTTGTGCTTATCATGAGAGCTTTTTTATCTTGCCGAGTACCACCAGTAACATGGCACGAGCTTCCTGTATGCTGGTTTCCTTACCTTCACCGCAGGCTGACTTATTGCTGCTTTGCACAATGGAAAAACTGACTGCTGAAACTGGACAGGATCACTTACATTAGAGGCATGCAGTAGCCAAGAGTTGGGTGGAATAGGTTGGACCTGGTTATCTCTTCTGGCTGTGATATCCTCAGCAGTGGGTGAACTTTTCCTCTCGATGCCCCATGTATTGGCTTGCCACTATAATTCTGCCTCCCTAAAAAAAAAAATCACTGTTTGCTGGAATAGTGCCAGATTATTTTTTTTTATCTATTGACCAGCTATGTTGTCCTGGCTGATGACCATCACACCTGCAGGAATGATCCAGCAGCCACCCAAGAAAGGGTGCCTTGGTCTGAGGCTTATCTTGGAGCAAACAGTAGTAATCAAATTTTTTTTTTCCCATGGATGGCTGGTCACTATTAGCCACGCATTAAATGGAATACTGCCCATCCATTTCTGTATATAGGACTATGGAGGCTTAGGGTGATAAGATTCTGACATCAGCTTAAAGCTGACCTCCAGCTTTCCCTTCAGTCTTGCATAGTTGTACAGACTCCAGCCCTGTACTAAAAAAACAGCTTACTCTGATTTTACTGCACAATGTACATTAGAAGCTGCAGCAAGTCAGCCTCATTTCCTGGCTGGAGGATGTCCAACATCATCTAGCCCAGTCTTTCTCAACCTTTATACCATGGATGAACTCTTTTATTAGTTTTTAGCAGAGTTCCCCGACACCTAAATAGTATTTCAGCTATAGCTTATGGTACATTAGCCACACAATGACCACCAATGGTCAATGAGAAAAGAGCTTCCTTGCTTTGTTGGCCAGTGTAAGGCTCCAATCTATTGCGGGACAGTGGAAGGAATGCCCTTTTACATTGGTGGTCAGTCGAAAAAATCTTCTTCTTATGGAGAGTAAACATGGTTACTGGTGTCAATGGTTATTGACCTGAGAAAGGAGACTCCACTGGTCCTATTTTGGTGGTTCTGATAAGTGGTGTTGGTGCCCCAACTCTGGGGGCATCATCAGGTAAGAGATTTATCCATGACTGCTCAAAGAAACCCTAGCAATCGGTGGAGGAACCCTGGTTGAGAAAGGCTGATCTAGCCCTTTCTTCCCCAGTCCTGACTCCACTGGTCCCATTGTGGTGGTTCTGAGTGGAGTTGGTGCCACAACTCTGGGGGCACCATCAGGCAAAAGGGTTTATCCATTACTGCTCAAGAAACCCCTAGCAGCCTCTGGAGCAACCATGGTTGAGAAAGGCTGATCTAACCCTTTCTTCCACTGGTTCCATTTTGGTGGGTCTGCTGAGTGGTGTTGGCGCCACAACTCTGAGGGCACCATCAGGCAAAAAGGTTTATCCATTACTGTTCAAGAATCCCCTAACAGCCTCTGGAAGGACCATGGTTGAGAAAGGCTGATCTAGCCCTTTCTTCCACTGGTCCCATTGTGGTGGTTCTGCTGAGTGGTGTTGGTGCCACGACTCTGGGGGCACCATCAGGCAAAGGTTTATCTATTACTGCTGATCTAGCCGTTTCCTTCCCACTCTGCTGAGTGGTGTTGGTGCCATAAATATGGAGGCACCATCTGGCAAGAGATGTATCTGTTACTGCTTAAGGAACCCCTTGCAACCTCTGGAGGAACCCTGGGTAAGAAAGGCTGATCTAGCTGTTTTCTCCCCCAGCCTAACTCCACTGGTCCCATTTTAGTGGCTCTGCTGAGTGGTTTTGGTGCCCCCCACTCTGGGCATACCATCAGGCAAGAGAGATTTATCTATTACTGCTTAAGGAACCCCTAGCAACCTCTGGAGGAAACCCTGGTTAAGAAAGGCTGATCTAGCCAACTTCCTGCCCCAGCTTGACTGTCCTTGGCCCTCACCTTTTATTTAACCCATCAATTTTTGCTGTCTGTGTTCCATTAGGGAGATTTTCCTTCACCTTCTATCCTACACACACACACACACAACAGGAATGGAGAGGAAATCTCTACAAATGAAGGGGATTAGACTCTTAGACAGTTTTCGCTTGGCATACTCCAAGCTATAAAGGAGCTGTTTGTGGTCCAAAGTTGCATTTGATAAGGGTGGGCTGACAAGCGGTGGAAACGTGCTTCAACCACCACTAGTGTTCGGTTGCACATTGATGCCACCAAAAATTGCTTCCGGAGTCAAGTCGTTGTGTGAAATGATATGAACTAGTGAACAAGGTCAGTACGGAGACAAACAATCTCTGCAGTGCCTTTCGCCTGTCAGTGACTGTTTAGTTGTCCTGTAGAAGAGAACCAGCAACCATCAAGGTCTCCGTGTGACCATTGTGTCCTACTCCTTCCTGTCATTATTACAGCAAAGTTGTCACCTTAAAGTGGATCTTCTACCTTCGGTGTCCCTCATATGGGATTTCTCCTCACTTCCAGCCTCGGTCCCCATGGTCATCAGGCAACATGAATTCCCAGGGCTTTTTTTTCAGTGGGAACGCAGTCCCAGCTTCTCCAGCACTAAATGTATGTAATGGCAAGGGGTGGTGAGTGGACTGGAGGGTCTAGTGTTGCTGGCTGCTGGGGGATCTATTGCCGTTTGGGTGGGGGGGAATCTATCGTTGCTAAGGAGGTCTATTGTTGCTAGGGGGGTCAGTTTTTGCTGAGAGGGATCTAATGTTGAGGGAGGAGTCTTTTGTTGCTGGGGGAATCTGTTTTTACTAGTGGGTTTTGTTGCAGGGGTTCAATTGCTGCTGGGGGGTATACTGTTTCTAGGGGGGTCTAGTGTTGTTGGGAAAAAAACTTTGTTGTGGGGGGGGGGGGGGTATTGTTGCTAGGGGGATCTATTGATGCTAAGGAGGTATATTGTTGCTGGAGGGTCTTATGTTGCTAGGGGTTGGGGGTCAGTTGTTACTGAGAGGGATCTAATGTTGAGGGAGGAGTCTATTGTTGCTGGGGGGGTCTATTTTTACTAGGAAGGGGTTTGTTGCAGGGGTTCAATTGTTGCTGGGGGAGGGGGGTCTATTGTTTCTAGGGGGGTCTAATGTTGTTGGTAAAAACATAGTTGTGGGGGGGGGGGTCGTTTATTGTTGCTAGGGGAATCTATTGCTGCTAGGGGGGTCTATTGATGCTAAGGAGGTATATTGTTACCAGGGGGCCTTATGTTGCTAGGGGAGAGTCAGTTGTTGCTGAGGGGGATCTAATGTTGAGGGAGGGTCTATTGTTGCTAGGGAGGGCTGTCTTTTTTTCCTGGGGGGATTTATTGTTGATGGGGGTCTAGTGTTGCTGGGGTGGGTCTATTGATGATGGCCAAATACTTTGTTGTGGGGGGGGGGGTTGATGTTGCCTGGGGGGGGATCTGTTTTTGCTGGAAGGATCTATTGTTGCTGGCTCCAAGAGATCTATTTTACTGCTTTTCTTTTTCAAATTAACACATTTTATACAAATTACGGAACACCACAAAATGATACTTTGTTCTGCATTCTCTAAAAAGGGGCAATATTGGGGGGGTGGGTAGGGGGATGAACCAAGGAACGGTGCTCAGAGGTGGGCAGGGGGAGGAACCTAGGAACGGTGCTCAGAGGTGGGTGGGGGGGGGAACCAAGGAACGGTCCTCAGAGGTGGGTAGGGGGAGGAACCAAGGAACGGTCCTCAGAGGTGGGCAGGGGGAGGAACCCAGGAAGGTCCTCAGAGGTGGGCAGGGGGAGGAACCAAGGAACGGTCCTCAGAGGTGGGTGGGGGGGGAACCAAGGAACGGTCCTCAGAGGTGGGTAGGGGGAGGAACCCAGGAAGGTCCTCAGAGGTGGGCAGGGGGAGGAACACAGGAAGGTCCTCAGAGGTGGGTAGGGGGAGGAACCCAGGAAGGTCCTCAGAGGTGGGCAGGGGGAGGAACCCAGGAAGGTCCTCAGAGGTGGGCAGGGGGAGGAACCAAGGAACGGTCCTCAGAGGTGGGCAGGGGGAGGAGCCAAGAAACGGTGCTCAGAGGTGGGTAAGAATCGGAAACAAGGGGTAAATCAGAAGAGGGGGCGGGGTATCTGCACCTATTCTTTGTGAAAAAAAAAGCCCTGTGAATTCCTATTGCTGTTGTTACTTAGAGAGGTGGTGGAGGGGAAATCTCCCAGCAGGCACTACTACTATAAGGATTTATATTAAAAATTCCCCCCTAAAAGCTCATTTGGGCTTTGGGGCCATTCATAATTTGCGGTGTGTTACTACATCAGCACTCTGCAGTTCCATTCATTTTCAAGGCCCCCCCCCCCCATACACCATGGTAACCTATATGCATTATGGGGTGCCATTGTCAGAAAAATGGTGCTTGTCAATTGGTGGCCAGTTAAACAATTGCCTGTAGGATAACACAGAACAGATTAGCGTGACACAACGGGGGCCCTTAAAGTGTATTTCCACTGAGATAACACCGACTTTACATTTGTTATATGTTCTCATTCACATTGCATGATTTAAGGAAAAAAAATATTTAAAAATTGCTGCTTACCTTTTTTTAATTGCTCCTTTCTAAAAACTCCCGAGGGGGGCAGGGGAATTAATTTTTACCATAAATGACCCTGTCTCCAATGTGCTGGCAGATCTCATTATCCCTTGTAAACTAGATTTGAACAGTCTGTCCTGATTAACCCAGTCTGCACTGTGCTGGCAGATCCCATTATCAGTAGTAAACTCGTTTTGACTACTGTCTGCCCCAATTAACTCTGTACCGCACTGGAAGATCTCATTATCAGTTGTAAACTGGATTTGACCAGTGTCTGTGATGGCAGATCTCATTACCCATTGTAAACTAGATTTGAACAGTCTTGTCCGGATTTACCTACAACTGTTAGACACCATACACACTATACAACTTTTGTTGTCAGATTTCCTTCAGATTTACCAAAAAACATGTAGTACCAGGGCCTGCATGATTGCATACGAATTGAAACTCCTAAGGTTTGACCTCATATTATATGGTTTTGGTAAATCCGAAGGAAAGAAAATCTACAGAAAATTGGATAGTGTGTATCCAGCGTTAAAGAGGTTGTAAACCCTCGAGGTTTTTCACCCTAACGCATTCTATGCATTAGGATGAAAAATCTCCTGTGATGCAGCAGCCCCTCCCCCCCCCCCGAGCCCCCCTTTTTACTTACCTGCACCCAGTCTTTCCAGCGATGGGGATGAGCACACCAGCGCCATTGGCTCCTGCTGCTGTCAATCAAATCCAATAATGCAGGGAGGGCGGGGTCGAGTCCTGCTGTCTGTGTCAATGGACACAGCGGCAGGACATGGGGGCACGCCTGCACGAGTGCCCCGAGGGAGAGCGGCTCTCCAATGGGGCACTCGAGAAGAGGAGGAGCCAGGGGCGCCGCTGGGGGACCCCAGAAGAGGAGGATCTGGGCCAGCCCTTCCCCAGAGGAGGTAAGTATGACATGTTTGGTTTTTTTTTTTGTTTTGTTTGGTTTTTCTAAAACAAACCTTTACATATCCTTTAATGAGATCTGCCAGCACAGTGCAGACTAGATTTGAACCCAGTCCCAACAACTGGGTTAAAGGTCTTGAACAGGGATCTGCAATTAGCGGACCTCCAGCTGTTGCAAAACTACAAGTCCCATCATGCCTCTGCCTCTGGGTGTCGTGCTTGTGGCTATCAGAGTCTTGCTATGCCTCATGGGACTTGTAGTCCTGCAACAGCTGGAGGTCCGCTAATTGCATATCCCTGGTCTAGAGACTGTTCTTCATCATATGTTAAAGAGGGGAGACTGGGTGTGTCCCCCTGTCATTGGGGACTGATTGAGCTTCCTCTCCTTCCATATAATTCATAAAAGCTTGCAGTCTGCCCAAGGCCTGCTCCAAAAGAACTAGAAAGGTATAAAAAAAAAAAAAAAAATTAAAAATTTTTAGGTACGATTTGCGAATAGGAATAAATAAAGTGGTTTTCTTTAATTTGACTTCAAAAGTGCAAATCTCTATTGGTAATAGTGTGGGTGCTTCTAATTAGTGAAAAGTGAAAATACACTTAGAAAAAAAAAACAAAAAAAACAAAAAACATATGATAGCTGATTGATGTAAACAAAGCTCCAACTTACCCCCCTAAAAAAAAAAAAAAAAATGAATTTGGATCGCCTTTACTAACTGTGCATTTAATTTGATGTCTATGGAAATATGTAGGATTTTTTTTTTTGAATACTGTATATAAAGACAGCATACATCAATGTTTAATGAATGTTAGGTATTAGATAGTATCCGATGTGCTGGGTGTATGATCTCTTTTTTTTTAAACATGTATTTTAAACTTGAGACATTTGAGACATGGAGAAAAATGATAAAATATATATATAGATATATATCTATATATATATTTTTTAAGATATTTGCTTTATAAATTATATATATAATACACACAGATGCCATACTTGTCATTGCCATGTTAGCAAATATTTTCTATACATTGTCATGTTTTTCCTGCATCCTTCTAGCACAGTTTGGCATAAATATACAGAAATATATATATATAATATAAAACAGATCTATATTGTTTAAAAAGCTACAGAAATAAATCTATATAGTATG
The DNA here is from genome assembly GCA_037952925.1 of Lithobates clamitans. Lineage (NCBI taxonomy): Eukaryota > Metazoa > Chordata > Amphibia > Anura > Ranidae > Lithobates > Lithobates clamitans. Next base: position 116,784 of record JBBGZY010001985.1, on the reverse strand, counting down.
TTTTCAAATGTATGATGTGTGCCTCACTTTCAAGAGCATTTTTGTTGGATTTACTTATTATTACGCATAGAAAACATTTTTTTTTTCTGTGTTGGGTAAAGGTTAGGCTCAAATGACCTCCAGCTTTTCACTGCTCTGGGATCCTCGTGGGAGGGGCTCCTAAGCTACTGTTATTACTCACATGAGCATGTTCTTCATATATTCCTATGGAGGCTCCAATAGAGGCTGCAGAACACAGCAATGGTGCATTGTACATCATTGGATTGTCCATATTATATATACTGTATATTGAGAACTCACCTATAGTAAAGGTCTCCAAACCTTTCAGTATGAGGGCCACATTGTATATTTTACAATTATTTAAAGGCTGAAAAAACACTTTACATTGGGTCCTAATTGGATCATCAATTTAAATCAGGGTCCCCATCATAGCTCCTCATAAATCAGGGTCCTCGTTAAAGTCCCTCCCTTACATCAGGGTCCCCATCATAGTTCCTCATGCATCAGGGTCATCATTCGCAAGAGTCTACAAACTTTTCCTTATGAGGGCAAATTTGTATATTTTACCATTATTTGTGGGCTTAATAAAATCTTTACATTGGGGTCTCTATCATATTTCCCCATACATCAGGGTCCCCGTCATAGTCCCTCATACATCAAGGTCCCCATTAGAGTCTCCACCTTACATCAGGCTCTCCAATCATAGTCCCTCATACATCAGGCTCTCCATCAGAGTCCCTCCCGTACATCAGGGTACTCATCATAGTCCCTCATGCATTAGGGTCCCCATTAGCAAGAGTCTACAATCTTTTCAGTTTAAGGGCCAATTTGTATGTTTTACCATTATTTATGGGCTGAAAAAAATCCTTATATTGGGGTCCCCATCACAGCCCCTCATACATCAGGGTCCCCGTCATAGTTCTTTACACATCAAGGTCCCCATTAGAGTCACTACCTTACATCAGGATCCCCATCATAGTCCCTCATACATCAGGCTTTCCATTACAGTCTCTCCCTTACATCAGGGTCCTCATCATAGTCCTCCATGCATTAGGGTCCCCATTAGCAAGAGTCTAAAAACTTTTCAGTATAAGGGCAAAATTGTATATTTTACCATTGTTTGTGGGCTGAAAAAAATCTTTATATTGGGGTCCCCATCATAGTCCCTCATACATCAGTGACCCCTCTTACATTAGGGTCCCCATTAGAGCCCAACCTTGCTTGAGAGTCCCAATCATAGTGCCCCTTATATCGGGGTCCCCATCCAAGTTTCCCCCCATAGAGTTTGGGTTGGGGAGAAGTTGAAGCAGAGCCCAAAGACAGCATCGGCTGAACTTAATCCTCCATTTGTGTACATTGGGGATAGGCCACAAACTCGAGCTGTTGGCTGGATGTGGCCTGCTAGCCATTGTTTGGAGACCCTTGGGCTATAGAATTTCAGACAGGCTCCAAAAAAGTTTTAGGGGAGCCCCCCCTATGTAATGTGGTGCAGGACAGGGGTAAGGAGAGGGTGAAGTGGCAATTTTCCCATTGTGATCCTGGACAGCTGTTCTTTGGTTGGAGTTACACTCTAAAGTGACGGTCGCAAAGGTAGAAAATGTTAAAAAGCACCACCTATCAGGACTTGCCTGTCCCACCACCCACCACGCTGATCTCTGCTCTGTTTAAAGCAACAGCCTCTGATAGGACCCTCACATCTGACACTTCTGGGATAGTCTGATGCCTGTGTCTCCCCACACTATGGTTCCTTCCACTGAACTCTGTCACTTATAGGTCCTTTGAGGGTGATGGGAGGAACCACAGGGCTCAGCGGGGGGACTAGGTGTCCGGCACACACCTAGATGTATAGCTCTCTAACACAGTGCAGATCGGAGAAACGTTTTTTTACTTAGGCATAGTCACCATAAAGGAATTATAAACCTTCCTACCTGCACCTTGTGCTTTTCACCTCCATAAGATGTGCATTGATCATGTAAGTTCCTGATGTCATTTGTTGCCAAGTCAGAAGTTTTGGTTTGTGTTCAAACATGAGGTACATGGCATGGCACTGCGCAGGTTAATATACAGTGGGGGGGAAAATAATGTTTTGACCTCCTGCAGATTTTGTAAGTTTGCCCACTTACAAAGTAAGTACGTAAGTGAGTACTGCTTGGACCTTGAAGAAGGTGACATACCCCGAAAGCTTGTCCTGAAAAATTGTATGTTAGTGCAAATAAAAAAAGTATCACGGAGAGTACTCAATTTTCTCTCCCACTTACAAAGAAATGAAGGGTCTATAATTTTTATCATAGGTGTATTTTAAATAGAGACAGATTATCAACCAAAAATCAAGAAAAAAAACATATGATACGAATGTTATGAATTGAATTGCAGTTCAGCGAGTAAAATAAGTACGGTATTTGATCCCCAAGAAAACATGACTTAGTAGTTGGTGGAGAAACCCTTGCTGGCAAGCACAGAGGTAAGATGTTTCCTGTAGATAGTGACCAGGTTTGCACACATCTCAGGAGGGATTTTGGTCCACTCTTCTTTACAGATCTTCTCTACATCCTTAAGGTTTGTTGGCTTTCGCTTGGCAACTCGAAGTTTCAGCTCTATCCATACATTTTCTATAGGATTAAGTTCTGGAAACTGGCTAGGCCACTCCATGACCTTAATGTGCTACTTCTTGAGCCACCCCTTTGTTGCCTTGGCAGTATGTTTTGGGTCATGGTCATGCTGGAAGACCCATCTTCAGTATTCTGGATGAGGGAAGAAGGTTCTCATCCAAGATTTTACAATACATGGCCCTGTCCATTGGCCCCTCAATGCGGCAAAGTTGGCCTGTACCTTTAGCAGAGAAACAGCCCCAAAGCATCACGTTTTCAACTCCGTCCTTGACTGTAGGGATGGTGTTCTTATGGTCATAGTCAGCATTTTTCTTCCTCCAAATGACGGCGAGTCGAGTTATTAATGCCAAAGAGCTCAATTTTGGTCTCATCTGACCACAGCACTTTCTCCCAATCATTTTCTGAATCATTTAGATGTTTATTAGCAAACTTCAGACGGCCCTGTACATGTGTCTTCCTGAGGACCTTGCGTGCACTGCAGGATTTCAATCCATGGCACGTATTGTGCTACCAATGGTTTGTTTGACGACTATGGCCCCAACTGTCTTGAGATCACTCACAAGCTTCTTCCGTCTAGTTCTGGGCTGATCCCTCAATTTTCTCATGACCATCCTTACCCCATGAGGCGAAATCTTGCATGGAGCTCCAGACCGAGGGCGATTGGTGGTTATTTTGTATTTCTTCCATTTGCGACAGTTGTCTCCTTATCACCAAGCTTCTTGCTGATGGTCTCCCAGCCCATTCCAGCCTTGTGTAGGCCTACAATCATGTCCTTGATGTTCTTTGACAGCACTTTGGTCCTGTCCATGATGGTGAGGTTTATATGGAATAAAGAGATTCTGTGGACAGGTGTCTTTTATATACATAACGAGTTTTGTTGTTAGGAGAACCTTCTTACATTGACAGGACTAATCTGTGTACCACATGAGCACCTACTGTAGCCAGTCTGTTGGAGCCATAATTATTGTTGGTTGGTAGGGAATCAAATACTTATTTAACTCACTAAACTGCAACTCGATTTATAACAGTGGTATCATGTGTTTTTTTCAGGATTATTGATGATATTCTGTTTCTATCATTTAAAATACACCTATGATAAAAATTATAGTATAGACCCTTCATTTCCTTGTAAGTGGGCAAACTTACAAAATCTGCAGGGTATCAAATACTTATTTTCCCCACTGTATGACTTCTTTCTGTAGTGTGAAAACTGATTCTTTCTGTAAAGAAACTATATATCCCACAATCCCCGGGTCTCTCATTCTAGTGCTGGTGAGAGCTGCACGGTAATAAGATCTGACACAGACACAAGTAGGCAGAGCAATGAACAGAGAGATCACCAGGCAATCTTTCATCACATTATCACTCCCACATTTGTGATGCAGCACAGAGCAAATGGCGAGGCATGGATTGGACGTTGTGTGACCTGGAATGAGAAGTTGCCTGTCTCTTTAGCAAATTGGGACAAGCTAGGTGAATGAATACATGGACATAGGGGAGATCGATCAGGCATGATCCTACAAACTGCAAACACAACATGTGAGCCAACACTACAAGGTAAGGCAAACAAACAACACAGGGAATAGAACTCCACCAAGGCCCCGTTCACATCTTGATAAGAATAGCTACTTACCGGTGTCTGCTTGGCAGAGGAGCTGATGATCAGTCTAGGGTAGCAGCTTAAAACGGAACAACTGGTGCAGAGGTCAGTGCTGTATGATAGAAAATCAGTTCTGTACACCCACGTTTTCTCATAGAGTTTTATTTGCATTTGACACATAAAAAGCACCAAAGCTACTACAATCAGCCTTCATATCAAATGAAATGTATGCGAGTGACCCACCCGCCTCTGTACAATATAAATAAAATCTAATTCAGCTTTATAAAAGGTACGCTTTATAACCAAAACAGGTTCCGCAGTGTGTGAAATGCCACTGCCCACTCGGAAGGGCCTATGATCCCTGCGTAGAACAACGGAAACATGGTTGCCACCATGGCTGACCTCCAAAAAAATTTCAAGTGCCTGGGTAACATGCTGATCTCTCTGGCTTCAATGCCAGACAACTGACATCTTCAGGAGATGAGTTCTGTTATGGCGGCTCTTATGTTTCCCTTATTACACGAATACTTTAAAGCAGCCTTTCTCAACAAGGGTTCCATGGAACTCTGGGGTTCCTTCAGAGTTGCAAGGGGTTCCTTGAGCAATGAGCAACTTCTTCTACCTCTCAGATAAAAAGTGATCTTTGGCTATCTGTAAAGGGGGAGAGTCTTCTCAATGGTCACAAATGTAGAAAGCATTCTTCTTAGTCAGTGGTCTCCAAACTGCGGCCCTTGGGGCATTATTCCCATGCATTAGTCCTCTCACTAACACCAACTATGTCACATCATTCCTCCCATTAATATTGGACACTGATACCCCCACTGACACCAATGATTGGTGACTATTCCTCCCATTGATAGCAATGATGGGGTACTATTACTGACACCAATAATGGGGCAATATTCCTCCCACTGACACCAATGGTGGGGCACTGCTCATCCCACTGATGGGGAACTGACACCAATGATGTGGCACTATCCCTTCAACTGATACCAATGAAGGGGCAGTATACCTCCCACTGATACCAACAATGGGTTACCATTCTTCTCACTGACACCAACAATGGAGCACTATTCCTCCCGCTGACACCAACAATGGGTTACCATTCTTCTCACTAAAACTAACAATGGAGCACTATTCCTCCCACTGACACCAACAATCGAGCACTATTCTTCCCACTGACACCAACAATCGAGCACTATTCCTCCCACTGACTCCAATGATGGGACACTATTCCTTTCCACTGACAACCAGGATGGCGCGCTACTACATCCCCTATTACCAATTATGGAGCTATGTTTAATCCCACTGACACTGGGACATTTTCTACCTCCAATGGCCACAGTCCGACCCCCCTAAAGCCTAAAAGACAGTACACTGGACTTTGTTTAGAAAGTTTGGAGTCCCTTGCTCTAGGTCAACACCACACTAATTTACTGTGAACTTTTCATACAGTAATTATTAGCAGGGATTCCCTTAACCCATAAAGTTATTTCAAGGGTTCCTCCATGTTGAAGAGCTTGAGAAAGGCTGCTTTAAAATATGTTGTGCAGCTGGGAAAATGTAAAAAAAACTGTACATTTCTGCAATACATGGACATTTCCCCATATGTTGTCTTCATAAAAACATAGCAGGTACAGACATGTACCTGTTGATCCTGCCAGAGATCCAGTGAGCTCTCAACCTTAGACAATATTACTTCTGTTGTGCCAAAATCCAAAGCCCTGCCCTAGATCTCCCCTGCTGAACTACAGAACTCACCCCTCATGTTATGGAGATGACGAGAGGTGGAGGCATTTCTGCAGCCCAACAGGGAAGAACAGGGCTTATTACAATAAGTCAGAAGCTTACTGGATTTCCAGCCAATCAACACGTATTCTGTTCTAGCAGAATTTGTAGAAGAGGCTAAACATGGGGCAATGTGTATGTATTGAAGAGATACACTCAATGTTTTTGTTTTTTTTGTTCCATTTTGCCCAGACATGCACTTTAAATCTACACAGGTCTCTGGCCCCACGATCAAAGGTTGAAGGACTTATGCCGTGTACATACGGGTGGACTTTTCGGCATCAAAGGTCCGAAGGTCTTTCGATGGACTTTTGATGAACTTCAGACTGACTTTCGAATGAACGGACTTGCCTACACACGATCACACCAAAGTCCGATGGATTCGTACGTGATGACTTACACCGGACTAAAATAAGGAAGTTGATAGCCAGTAGCCAATAGCTGCCCTAGCGTCGGTTTTCGTCCGTCGGACTAGCATACAGACGAGCGGATTATTCGACCGGACTCGAGTCCGTCGGAAAGATTTGAAACATGTTCCAAATCTAAAGTCCGTCTGATTTTCGACCGAAAAAGTCCGCTGCAGGTCCGATGAAGCCCACACACGGTCGGATTGTCCAATGGATTTGTCCCGTTGGACCAGTCCGGTCGAAAAGTCTGCCCGTGTGTACACGGCATAACTGTCCGAGTAGACCATAATAACCAGATTCCTCTTCCGCACCTCCATACCGCTCTGGAACCGTGGAAGGAGGATCCGGGTATTATGGCTACAATGAATCCTTCCTTCAGAGAATTTCTGTCATGAGATCCTCTAAAGACAAAAAAATATCAGAGAAACAATTTCCAGTTGCCACCTATCACAAAAGAAACATCCACTTTATGGGATGTCTACTAGCATTGAGATCTTCGTAGCGTTGCACATTGCCAAAGCAATAACCACTTCCCACCAAAACACTGGCCTGAGGAGCCAGAAAACTGTACATTCAAAAAGGTAAAGTTTCTTATTAGTGATGTCATACACATAATGGGGTTTATCCGGTATATCAGCCATCTCCCGACCAATCTACAGTACAAGGAAATATAAAAAGGACTGTACAGAAAGTAATACAATAACGTGGGCATCATTTTTTTATTAACTTATATAGGTTGTTCAAATTTTACATGTTGGTAGAGTAACTCTTCCTCTATGGTAACTCTTCCTCTATGGTAACTCTTCCTCTATGGTAACTCTTCCTCTATGGTAACTCTTCCTCTACGCTTACTCTTTGCAATGTGCAGTCATTGAGTTCTGGATGAAGGATGTCTGTCCAACATCCACAGAAGGCTATAAAATGTTCACACCAGTGACAATAGTCACCAATGAGAAGACGTTGCTCTTGTCAATGGTGTCATCTCTGTAAACATTCTGTAGCCTTTTGCGGATGTCGGAAAGGTTGCACCCCTACTTCATCAAGAACTCAGTGATGGCACATTGGATGGAATCCATTATTTACATGCAATGAAAAAGAAGTGTTACTATAGAGCAGAGGTCTGGGGGAAGGATATAGCCCTTTACTCACCTTTATCCGGCCCTTGGGGCACTTTTCCTTCAATTGATACAAGGCATTATTTCTCTCATTGACACCAACAATGGGGCACTATTCCTTCCACTAACACTATAGACAGGGCACTATTCCTTCCACTGACACCAATGATGCAAATTATTCTTTCCACTTATACCAATGATAGAGAACTGTTCCTCCCACTAATACCAACGATGGGGCACTATTCCTTGCACCGACACCAATGATGGGGCACTATTTCTCCCACTGACACCAATGATGGGACACTATTCCTCCCACTGACACCAATTATGCAAATTATTCCCCCCACTGACACCAATGATGGGGCTCTATTCCCACCACTGAAACCAGTGATGGGGCTCTATTCCCACCACTGAAACCAATGATGGGGCTCTATTCCCACCACTGAAACCAATGATGGGGCTCTATTCCCACCACTGAAACCAATGATGGGGCTCTATTCCCACCACTGAAACCAATGATGGGGCTCTATTCCCACCACTGAAACCAATGATGGGGCCCTATTCCCACCACTGAAACCAATGATGGGGCTCTATTCCAACCACTGAAACCAATGATGGGGCACTATTTTCCCCACTGATACCAACGATGGACACTGTTCCTCCCACTGATACCAATGATGGGGCTCTATTCCCCTCCCACTGACACCAATGATGGGGCACTATTTCTCCCACTGACACCAATTATGCAAATTATTCCCCCCACTGAAACCAATGATGGGGCTCTATTCCCCCCACTGATACCAACGATGGGACACTATTCCTTCCATTAACACCAATGATGGGGCTTTATTCCTCCCATTGACACCAACAAGGGTGCACTATTCCTTCCAACAACACTGCCACCAACGATACAAATTATTCTTCCCACTAATACCAATGGTAGGGCACGTTTCCTTCCACTAATACCAATGATGGGGCTCTATTCCTCCCACTGATACCAATGATGGAGTACTATTCCTCCCATTGACACCAACAATGGGGCACTATTCCTTCCAACAATGATGGGACACTATTCCTCCCACTCCCACCAATGATACAAATTATTCATCCCACTAATACCAATGGTAGGGCTCTATTTCTCCCATTGACACCAACAATGGGGAACTAGTCTTTCCACTAACACTATAGATGGGGCACTATTACTCCCACTAATACCAACGATAGGGCACTATTCCTTGCACTAATACCAATGATGGGACACTATTCCTCCCACTGACACCAATGATGAGACACTACTCCTTCCCCCGACACCATTGATGGGGCACTATTCCTCCCCACAAATACCAACGATAGGGCACTATTCCTCCCACTAATACCAATGATGGGGCACTGTTCCCCCCACAAATACCAATGATAGGGCACTATTCCTCCCACTAATACCAATGATGGGGCACTATTCCTCCCACTAATACCAATGATGGGACACTATTCCTCCCACAGACACCAATGATGGGGCACTATTCCTCCCACTGATACCAACTATGGGAAACTATCCCTCCCACTGACACCAACAATGGAGATTATTCTTTACACCAATACCAATTATTTTAACCCCTGGCCTCATCCCAGCCCTCCTAAAGTCTGAAGAGGAAGAGTTACTCTACCAATATGTGAAATTTGAACGACCTATGTAACTTAATAAAGTTATGCCCACATTTGCATTACTTTCGGTGCAGCCGTGGCATTATTGCTATGGGTGTACTGTATTGTGGACACCGGTGCTGTTCCTAATTATTTAAAGTCACTTGATCTTTTTGACATTTGGGTTCACGAAGCCTCAGTTGTTTAAAGCTATGAACCAATCATCAGTCCATTTTTGATGGCTGTTGGAGCTGCCTCTTACCCAACCGATCCTTCAGGACAACACTGGGCTAGTCCAACCTCTGTCATTGCCAAGTCTGTGGGGTTATTTATTACTGGATTACATTGACCCAATCACCTTAACCTCGCCCATGGGTCCCCACCAGCCCACTGTGATGAGCCCAGCCACAACAGATATATACTCATTGCATTAAGAAAAACAAAAATTCTTCAATGTAACTTTTTGTATATTGGACCAGCGAAGGCAGAAGAGTTGGCAGACCCCGTGTAGTGCTTAATTCCACTTTTCATTGGTCTTGAGAAACATCTCCTTAGCATTAACAATATTGTTCTATCTTTGATTTAAGTCTTTCCAAACAGCCCGATAGGTGCATGCGGTCCAGAGCCTGATAGACAGACTCCACGGAGGCCGTTTTTAACTGACACCATCTCCGTAGCATCTCGTACTGCTGGTCCCGAAAGTTTCCGACCTCCATTTCAACCCTCTCGATCTCATTGTCTGGAAGCTCGAGGTTCCTCATCAACTCCTTCCACCGTTTCACCGGAACGCAGTCGATAATGTCATACAAGGCACAACCTTTCTGAAGGACCGACGGAACCTGACCTGCCCAGGGAGTACAAAGTATCACTGTGTCAGTGTTTATCTGCTTTGGTACAGTCACTGTTTACACCTCTGAATATTTCATGAGGTCATTCAGTTGGGTTCTTTTGTGGCAACAGGTTCAGCAGACAAAGATGAAAAAAATATACATCCATAATTGATGCATTACAGGGGATGATGGAGTGGTTTTGTCCTTAACGAGCTAGGCATTACAGATTAAGCATTTTGTCTATTATTTAGCAATATAAAAAAAAAGAGAGAAACTGATCTTTAAAAGCAGATTTAGCCCGGCTTCCCTTAAAGAACTTAGATACTGTTATTTGCATCTAAAGTGAGCAAAATGCAGCTTTAAAAAAAATTAAACCCTCAGCCCTTGAAGTGGTTCTAAAGGATTCATAGGGAATGGATAATGACTTAGTGTATTTTCCTTTATTATGGTGTTTTAGAGTTAGATATAGGTTTTTACAGTCTAATCCAGCCATTCTCAACTAGGGTTCCTCCAGAGGTCGCTAGGGGTTCTTTGAGCTGTGGTTGACTGACCTCCCATCTCATGGTGTCTGCATAGAGCTGGAGCCAATGAGCTATAGGTCTTTTTAGATGTTTGTAAGGGTGGCATTCTTACCACCAGTGTAAGGATCATTCTTTCTACTGGCCACCAATGTAAGGGGAATTTTTTGACCCCCCCCCCCAGGGAATTGGTTTCAGTAGGGGTTCCCTGAGACCTAACAATTATTTCAAGGGTTCCTCTGGGGCAGAGCTCTCTAAACAAAGGACCAGTTTAATGTTCTTCAAGCTTTAAGGGGGGGCAGAGCAGTGACGACCCGTCGATAGGGGGCGCATAGGTGTCACCCCCCCTAATCCATGCGTCCGGCCCCCTGATCTACATGCAGGGCGCTGGACACATGAATTCCAATCAGGTTTTTTTTTTTTTTTTAAGCATGTGATTGAGCCTGAGGCTCTAATAGGCTTAAAAAAAGGTGGGCTCGGGGGGAGCAGAGCACTGCGCCCGACGCCCATCCAGTTGTGTGACAATAGCGAATGAATGTTCACTATTGTAACACTGATTCTCCTCCTCCCGGCTAATCAGGAAGTGGGTCCTGAGACCCGCCACCCGATTGGCCGAAAGGAGTTCCGATCGGATTGGACGCCAGGAGGAAAAGGAGGGAGGAGATGCTGGGAAGGAAGGAAGCAAGGAAGGGAAGCAAGGAAGCAGCGGCCTGGAGCGCTGCCCACGAGGGGGGTAAGTGACTGACTGACCCGGGGGGGTGGGACACCCATTTACATATTGACTGACCGGGGGGGCGGGTGGATTGTTTGCCGCCGCCCCCCAAAAAAAAACATCAGTCCCCACTGTAAAAAAACACCCCAGTGTCAGTAAGCACAAACAATACCCCATCTTTGGTTTTAGTAGAAGGAATAGGCCCCCATTGTTGGTGTCAGTGGGAGGAATAGTGCCCCATCATTGGTGTCAGTGGGAGGAATAGTGCCCCATCATTGGTGTCAGTGGGAGGAATAGTGCCCCATCATTGGTGTCAGAGGGAGAAATAGTGCCCCATCGTTGGTATCAGTGGCAGAAAGAGTGCCCCATCTTTAGTATACAAGGGAGGAAGAGTGCCCCATCATTGGTGTCAGTGGGAGGAATAGTGCCCATTATTGGTGTCAGTGGGAGGAATAGTGCCCCATCATTGATGTCAGTGGGAGGAATAGTGCCCCATTGTTGGTATCAGTGGGAGGAATAGGGCCCCATCGTTGGTGTAAGTCGGAAGAATAGCACCCCAAGATAAAGGCAGACAAAGGGCCGCATCTGGCCCTCAGGCTGCAGTTTGGAGACAACTGGTCTGGGGTAAAAAGGCCGGCCTGGTCTGTACATAAAAAGTCATCTCTCAATCTATCCAGCGGGAGCTCCAGTTTCCTTTTCCCAGGTCTGATTATTTTAGTTATGCTGAAACTGGTCTGGAACTGGAGTGAGTCATTGTGACAGTGACCGATTCCTTTAGCTGGTTATACATGGTTCAGTTTTTTCGTTCAGCCAGCCGGATAAACGGAAAAACTAAACCAATTCTCCCATCCAAACCTTCTTGGTGGATGCAGGAATCTTCACCGCTGCGTTATTGTACTTGGACAGCGGGATTCTTGCTGTCAGAACACACTTATCAGTGCTGCGGCTGCATGCGCTGACTGAAGCAAAATTTTCCAACAAACTGGTTCATAAAAAGTCTTGCGATAGATCGATTCCTCATGAACACAAACGGCCATACAGGGAGAGAAATTCGGATGGTTCCTACTGAACTGACAGAATTTAGATGCATGTATGGCCAGCTTTAGATGGCTTCCTACCAGACAAAGAAAGATGCAAAGCAAGTTTTGTTTGCTGTCTCTTTATCTAACCCATAGTGCTTTGGGAATTATGTTTTAAGTGTTTATTTGTAAAACATATTCATACTGTACATAACTGGAATTCTCTTTTAACGTATAAAAACTTTAAAAATAAACAAAATTATCCAGGACCATCATTATAATATACTTTAATAATTACCTTGAGAATTACTGGCAGAGCACAGCTCCGGGACAGGGGGTTCATCAAATGTAAGCAAAATACTTTCTTCTGGATGTGTCTTTGATGAAATAGGTTCCTCCGCCTGACACTGGAAACAAGAAAACATTAAAAAATATATATTTTCCCCCAATTTTATACATGGTATGATCCAAAGGATAATCCTAATTTAGTGTATTGTGGATTTTTATTTTTTTGGACAGGTAAAAAAATGAAAAAGTTTGGGATTGTAAAAAAAACAGTCATACTCAACTTGGTGGATGCAGCAATTGGTCCGATGCTGTATCTGTGCCCCGCTTCTTCTAAGACCAAGAAAAGAGCAATCAAAGACCGCTGATCGCTCAGTCCTCAGTGAGCAGAGAGCAGGTGACCGTCAGTAACTGCTCTGTGCTATGCCCCTTCAGTGCTCACTGGAGCGCCAGGCTGTAGAGGGGGCAAGAGCGGCTGGCTCAGGGTCTAACCGGCATGCTGAGAGACTGAGCCAGCTGCCGGTCAGGCATCCGGGTGGACTCTGACATTAAAGTTGGGATCTCTCCAAATATATAAATCGTGGAAACCGCGCAAATGTGATAAGAAATATTCCTTTTTTTTGTAAGCACAAAAGAGGATATCTTATCTAATAGGGTTGCACCAATACCGACACCGGTATTGGTATCAGTGCCGAAACAAAGCATTTGCAGGAGTATCAGTACTCGTACAAATACACAGATACCTTAAACAGATACTTTGAGGCTCGGTTCTTTCAGCTGTCAGCGGGATTTAAAAAAAAAAGTAAGTCAGCAATTATCGGTGCTGTTTATCAATAACATTGCTCAGCCACTGAAACACTAAGATAAAAAGAAACATTGTTTCTTTTTGTATCTTTCTGTTTCTTCACCTACAGATCAAAGGGATGAACTTCAATCTGCATATGAAGTCAGTTTAGGTCAGGGGTGAGGGCCGCATGGATGGCCGCATTCACCTGCTAATAAATGAAGAGAACATTACACAGCCCCTGCACCTCTGGCCCCCTTTACATTACACATCCCCCTGCACCTCTGGACCCCTTTACATTACACAGCCCCCATACCTCTGGCCCCCTTTACATTACACTGCCCCCACACCTCTGGACCCCTTTACATTACACATCCCCCTGCACCTCTGTACAACTTGACATTACACTACAGGGGCAGTGAGATGCATTATGCATACAGAATATAAGATTGCAGGAGAGTTATAAATCACAGGGCAACGCAGTTCAATGGGACCAACAATAAGTTGTTTTATAACCACCACCCCCCCCCCCCCCCTTTCAACACACACATACACTTTTATTACTCAGAATTAGCACCCCATTGATATAAAACCCTGAGCACTGCTTAGGTGTCTTTTAAAAAGAACCAAAATGTTGAAATGGGCATTTGTAAAATCTGAATCTCCAATCTTAAAATTGCTGTAAAGGAACGACCTTCTATCTCAGGGATAGGTGTGTGTGCTTCTATTTACAGTATCCCCGGTATTCTCTCCCTGTCATAGTAGAAGCAAAAGCTCAATGGAAGAGCCCTTTACTTGGTTCTCGCCACACATATACACCTACAGAATCTATCGATATATATAGAAAAATAATTAAATACGTTTCTTTGAACTCATCGGGGCTGATTTACTAAAACCGGAGAGTGCAAAATCTGGTGCAGCTGGAAGCCAATCAGCTTCTAGCGTCAGCTTTTTCAATAAAGCTTTGGCAATAAATCCTGGAAGCTGATTGGCTGATTGGCTGCCATGCACAGCTGCACCAGGTTTTGCACTCACCAGTAAATCTCCCCCGTTGTGTTAAAGCTCATGCATTTGGTCAGAATGGGGGGGGGGGGAGGGTGTACGCGTCCCCCCTGGGCTTTTTCCTGGCTGTACAGTTTGTTTTAGGAAGGGGCGTTGGGTGCAGCCGGCTGGGTTTCCGGTGCGGCTCAGACAGACCTTTGCAGAGCTCCTTTGTTGGTTCAGTGTGAGTCATAGAGAAAGCAGAGGCCATGCACTATTCATGAAGCCCATATTTAATGCATAGAAGCACTAAGGGTTTCATCTGTCCTTAGTACTCTGTTGCTGGGACAACCCCCGGGAACACAAGGACACAGAAACAGGTTTTCACTCTACGGACGGGAACTGGAGACACGATTAGGGAAAACACATTTTATGGCGGCTGTAGACAATGCGCAGCGCGCGGTTACGGAAGAACGCTCGCTAAAAAAAAAAAACTACAAAAACGTCAAAAGCAGCCTTCGAGTGCGTCCAGTTTAGTCTTCATTCGAGTGGGGAAGGATCAGAACGCCTGGAGAGCTTTTGCTGCAATCCAGGATGGACATTAAAAAAAAAAGAAAAAAAGCCCAACAGAGGCTCTAACACCTCCTCACTGTATCCAAAACTTAACAATATATTTGCAATGGAGTTGGGATTTAATCCATCATTAGCTGGTGGACCTTACTACCAAACAGCAAGACCCCGCTGTGCATCTGTCTGCAGCCTGTTAGCCCCTTTACATGCAGCCCTGGTGTCCATTTAACCGCTTAAAGCGGAGTTCCAACTGTGAAATATTTTTTATTTTTTTGGATGAATATCTTCATTTTAAAACACTTATTACTAGCACTCACGTTTCTCTTTTCAATCGCTGCTCGATTGCCGATCTGATATGTTTTATTCCTTCTTCTTGCCACTTTCCATCTTGCTTGTGGGCATGTGAAGCCCACAAGCACTATCTTTCCGGGCTCTGGTGCAGCTGAGCGACCAGCATGCACCGCCCGTTCTCGCGCATGCGCCGTATGTACCGCGCCGAGGGAAATGACGTCAGGCGCCAGGGAGAGGACTATTTTTTTTTATTTGGTGCTTTTTTTTTTAAATTTCACATGTTTTTCTTTATGGGGGTCAGTGAGAAATATATCCAGACCCCCCCTATGCGGCTGTGCAACAACAAATCATTTCTAGTGATCTACAGCTGGCTACAAGCAGGTTGCAATAGATCACGGTTGCAGTGATCTATTGCCGAAGGGAGTTGCTTCAGTTCTGTCTCAGACTCCGGGACAAATAAAATGTTGAGAGGTCTTCAGTTGAGTCCTACCAAGGCGAGAAGAAATGGACGCGCTCACAGGAACACACATGCCATCAAAACTGACTCTATTGCAAGATGGTTTGGGATCAAAGCCCCACCCAAAAAATGAACTGAGCTTGGAAACATCTTGGGAACCTCAGGGGCGGGGCTTTGTGATTAGAAGATGCAGAGTTGCATAAACACTTTATACGAGATACTAACACAAGATTATATTGCTATGATATTGCATGGTAATAAAATACATTTGTCTTACCGTTGTAAATCTTTCTCCACCTGAAATCATAAAAAGAACAGAATTACAGTTCTGCCCACAGTTGTGTATTTTACACACAAATTACATCAGAAAGGAATTTTTTTCCCTGCTGGAGTAAATTTGACAAAGGTTCAACCACTTCAATACCGGGGCACTTACATCCCCTTCCTGCCCAGACCAATTTTCAGCTTTCAGCACTCTCACACTTTGAAGGACAATTACTCAGTCATACAACACTGTACACAAACAACATTTTTATCTTTTTTTTCACACAAATAGAACCTTCTTGTGGTGTTATTTAAACACCTCTGGAGTTTTTATTTTTTGTGATATAAGTGAAAAAGGAGAGAAAAAATATAAAAAATAAAAATAAAACACTTTTTTTTTTAGTTTCGATTATAAAATTTTGCAGATAATACATTTTTGTTCACAAATTTGGGACAGAATTTATACTGCTACATATCTTTGATAAAAATAATCAAAATCAGCGTGTATATTACTTAGTCTGTGTGAAAGTTATAGAGTCTACAAGCTATGGTACCAATCATTGAAAATTGTGTATTTGAAGCAAATAAGTACCCCCCCCCCTCCGGTACTATGGGACTTTAAGGGCAAACTTTTAAAGACACAGTATTTTATAAACATAGAAAAATTTATTATTTCATAAAACAGCGTGACGGTCTGAGACAACATCATACACAAAATAGTACAGGATATCCATATATATGAGAAAAAAGCATTTCTCCTATAGCCCGACGCGTTTCGGGAAATTCAAGGTAAATCCATTCTTCAGGGTCATGGAGGAGACGGTAGTTGGAGATACTCTGAAATAGAAAAAACAAGGTCTAGACTTCTAGAATACAGCAGGGCAAACATTGTTTTTTCTATTCCAGAGAGTATCTCCAACTACCATTTCCTCCATGACCCTGAAGAATGGACTTACCTTGAATTTCCCGAAACGCGTCAGACTATAGGAGAAGTGCTTTTTTCTCATATATATGGATATCCTATACTATTTTGTGTATGGTGTTGTCTCAGACCGTCATACTGTTTTATGAAATAGTACATTTTTCTATATTTCTAAAATACCGTGTCTTTAAAAGTTTGCCCTTAAAGAAGTCCCATAGTACCGGGGGGGGGGGATACTTATTTTCTTCAAATACACAATATATTTGGGACGGTGGCAACAACTCTCCATTATGGTTCTCTCCTCATAAATCATTGAAAATTGACCACACCTGATGTACTGACGGCCGATCTCATTTCTTGAGGCCCTGAAATGTCAGGAAAGTACAAATACCCCCAAATGACCCCCTTTTGGAAAGTAGACAGTCCAGGGTATTTAGTAAGAGGCATGGTGAGTTTTTTTAAGCAATTTTGTTTTATTTTACACAAAATTGTCATATTAACAAGTTATTTCTCACACACGGAAAAGGCGTACTTGCAATGACACCCCAAAATACATTCTGCTACTCCTGAGCATGGAGATACCACACGTGTGAGATTTTTACACAGCCTGGCCACATAGAGAGGCCCAACATGCAGGGAGCACCTTCAGGTGTTCTAGGAGCACATAACAATTCCTGACTACCTATTGATTGATAACGCACGAACGGCGAGGACGGACGGACATCATATGACCCCCCCCCCAGAGGGAGCAGAGGTTTCTGCCGGCGTCATTTTACAATGCGCCAGTAGGGAAGTGGCTAAAGAGTTTTTCTTAGCTTTCCTCTGGATCAACTGTCGGTAAAGGATTATTTTATATGGGGGGGAGTCTATTTTTTTTTTTTTTATTGGTTGAACTGAATGGATTGTCTTTTTTTTTAAGCTATGTAACATAGAAGGTTGACCAGGAGCTAATAAAATAGTTCTGAGCATAGGAATAACATCATCACTGTGCTGCTGCTGCTTCGTCGTCATCACCCAACCACAGGCTGGGAGAGGGTCCTAGACCAGGCTGCATTGCTTACAAGCAGTGTAGTGTGCAGGGAGGTCTGTGCAGTCTGGATCACAGGATTAGTTGAACAGAATCACAGATCCTCTGGCAGGTAAGAATCTTCACATATATACAGTACAGTAAAAATATACACACACAGTTGGGAAAAATAATTATTTGCTCCCCTGCAGATTGTGTAAGTTTGCCCCACTTACAAAGAAATGAAGGGTCTATAATTTTTATCATAGGTGTATTTTATATGATAGAGACAGAATATTAACCAAAAATCCAGAAAAAAAAAAACCACAAGATACAAATGTTATAAATTGAGTCGCAGTTCAGAGAGTAAAATTAAGTATTTGATCCCCAAGCAAAACATGACTTAGTACTTGGTGGAGAAACCCTTGTTGGCGATCACAGAGGTCAGATGTTTCTTGTAGTTGGTGACCAGGTTTGCACACATCTCAGGAGGCATTTTGGTCCACTCTTCTTCACAGATCTTCTCTAAATCCTTACGTTTTCTTGGCTGTCGCTCGGCAACTTGAAGTTTCAGCTCCTCCATACATTTTCTATAGGAGCAAGGTCTGGAGACTGGCTAGGCCACTTTGTTGCCTTGGTGGTATGTTTGGGTCGTTGTCATGCTGAAAGACCCATCCATGACCCATCTTCAGTGTTCTGGCTGAAGGAAGGAGGTCCGCATCCAAGAGTTTACAATACATGGCCCCGTCCATTGGCCCCTCAATGTGGCAAAGTCGGCCTGTACCTTTAGAAGAGAAACAGCCCCAAAGCATCATGTTTCCACCTCCGTGTGTGACTGTAGGGATGGTGTTCTTAGGGTCATAGTCACCATTTTTCTTCCTCCAAACACGGCCAAATAGCTAAATTTTGGTCTCATCTGACCACAGCACTTTCTCCCAATCCTTCTCTGAATCATTTAGATGTTCTTTGGCAAACGTCAGATGGGCGTGGACATGTGCCTTCTTGAGGAGGGGGACCTTGCGGGCGCTGCAGGATTTCATTCCATGGTGGTGTATTGGGTTGCCAATGGTTTGTTTGGTGACTGTGGTCCCAACTGCCTTGAGATCATTCACAAGGTCCTCCCGTGTAGTTCTGGGCTGATCCCTCACTTTCCTCATCATCATCCTCACCCCATGAAGAGAAATCTTGCATGAAGCTCCAGACCGAGGGCGATTGATGGTTGTTTTGTATTTCTTTAATTTGTGAATAATCGCTCCAAGAGTTGTCTCCTTCTCACCAAGTTTCTTGCTGATGGTCTTGTAGCCCATTTCAGCCTTGTCCAGGTCTACAATCTTGTCCCTGATGTCCTTGGACAGCTCTTTGGTCTTCCCCATGATGGTGAGGATTGAATAGAAGAGATTCTGTGGACAGGTGTCTTTTATACACATAACGAGTTGTCGTTAGGAGAACCTTCTTACATTGACAGGACTAATCTGTGTACCACACGAGCACCTACTGTAGCCAGTCTGTGGGGGGCAGAATTATTGTTGGTTGGTGAGGGATCAAATACTTATTTTACTCACTGAACTGCAACTCCATTTATAACATTTGTATCATGTGTTTTATTCTGGATTTTTGGTTGATATTCTGTCTCTATCATATAAAATACACCTATGATAAAAAATTATAGACCCTTCATTTCTTTGTAAGTGGGCAAAACTTACACAATCTGCAGGAGGATCAAATCATTATTTCCCCCCCACTGTATTTACATTGGATATAAAAAGTCTACACACCCCTGTTAAAATATCAGGTTTCTGCGATGTAAAATAAAAATGAGACAAAGATAAAACATTTCAGATTTTTTTTCCCCACCTTTAAAGTGACCTATAAACTGTACAACTCAACTGAAAAACAAACTGAAATCTTTTAGAGGGGGAAGTAAAAATAAAAAATAAAAATAATGTGGTTGCATAAGTGTGCACACCCTCCTATAACGGAGGATGTAGCTGTGTTCAGAATTAACCACTTACGGACCGCCCGCCGTCGTTTTACGTCAGTACTTTGAGAAGGACTATCTCGTTGCTACGGTAGCAACTAGCTGCCATAACCCCCGGTATCCTCTTCTTCGGCCGGTGGTCCACTTTCAGATAAAAGTGGTCTCTGTGGCGGATTCGCCGCAAGATCACTTTTATCGGCGGTGGGAGAGGGGCCCCCCCCCACCCTCCCGGCACACTCCGGTGCCCTCCACCGCTTACCAGAGCCGTCGGTAGCGGCGGAGACGATCGGATCCTTCTTCCTGTTAGGCATGGAGACAACTGAGGGGAAGATGGCCCCCACCCGTCTCCATACCATTGCAGGGCGGAAGCGATGTCAAAACCTCACTTCCACCCAAAGCTCTTACAGGGACATTTTCATTTTTTACATTTTTTCCAAATGACATTTAATTATTATTTTTTTATTACATTTTAGTGTAAATATGAGATCTGAAGTCTTTTTGACCCCCCAGATCTCATATTTAAGTCATGCTTTTTTTTCTATTACAAGGGATGTTTACATTCCTTTGTAATAGGAATAAAAGTGACACATTTTTTTTTTTTTTTAAAGAACAGTGTAAAAATAAAAAATAAAAGGTAAAATAAATTTTAAAAAATATTTGTTAAACGCGCCCTGTCCCGCCGAGCTCGCGTGCAGAATCGAACGCATGCGTGAGTATCGCCCGCATATGAAAACGGTGTTCAAACCACACATGTGAGGTATCGCCGCGATCAGGAGAGCGAAATCGATAATTCTAGCCCTAGACCTCCTCTGTAACTCAAAACATGCAACCTGTAGAATTTTTTAGACGTTGCCTATGGAGATTTTTAAGGGGAAAAGTTTGTCGCCATTCCACGAGCGGGGCGCAATTTTGAAGCCTGACATGTTGGGTATCAATTTACTTGGCGTAACATTATCTTTCACAGTATCAAAAAAAATTGGGCTAACTTTACTGTTGTCTTATTTTTTATTTAAAAAAAGTGTATTTTTTCTAAAAAAAGTGCGCTTGTAAGACCGCTGCGCAAATACGGTGTGACATAAAGTATTGCAACGACCGCCATTTTATTCTCTAGGGTGTCTGAAAAAAATATATATAATTTTTGTGGGTTCTAAGTAATTTTCTATCAAAAAAAATAGTTTTTAACTTGTAAACACGAAATCTCAGAAAGAGGCTCGGTCCTTAAAGCGGAGTTCCACCCAAAAGTGGAACTTCCACTCATCTGATTCCTCCCCCCCTCTGGTGTCACATTTGGCATCTTTCATGGGGGAGGGGGGTGCAGATTCCTGTCTAATACAGGTATTTGCACCCACTTCCTGGAATTGGGAAACACACAGGTTCCAGGAGATGAGGGGACCACTTAGGACGCACAGCACGACTCGTGCATGCGCAGTAGGGAACCGGGAAGTGATGCCCAATGCTTCACTTCCTGATTCCCTCACAGAGAATGGCGGAGGCAGGAGGTGATAGCCGAGCGATTCATTGGCTTCGGCTGCCGACATTGCTGGACTCCAGGACAGGTAAGTGTCTTTATTAAAAGTCAGCAGCTGCAGTATTTGTAGCTGCTGGCCTTTAATATTTTTTTTTTTTAGGTGGACTCTTTAAGTGGTTAAGCAATCACATTCAAACTCATGTTAAAAAGGAGTCAGTGCACACCCGCTATCATTTAAAGTGTCTCTGATTAACCCCAAATAAAGCTTAGCTGTTCTAGTAGGTCTTTCCTGACATTTTCTTAGTCGCATCCTACAGCAAAAGCCATGGTCCACAGTCGGCTTCGAAAGCATCAGAGGGATCTCATTGTTAAAAGGTATCAGTCAGGAGGAGGGTACAAGAGAATTTCCAAGGCATTAGATATACCATGGAACACAGTAAAGACAGTCACCATCAAGTGGAGGAAATCTGACACAACAGTGACAATACCAAGAACTGGACGTCCCTCCAAAATTGAAGAAAAGACGAGAAGAAAACTAATCAGGGAGGCTGCCAAGAGGCCTACAGCAACATTAAAGGAGCTGCAGGAATATCTGGCTGTATGGTACATGTGACAACAATCTCCCGTATTCTTCAAATGTCTGGGCTATGGGGTAGAGTGGCAAGACAGAAGCCTTTTCTTACCAAGAAAAACATCCAAGCCCAGCTAAATTTTGCAAAAACACATCTGAAGTCTCCCAAAAGCATGTGGGAAAATGTGTTCTGGTCTGATGAAACCAAGGTTGAACATTTTGCCCACAATTCCAAAAGATCTAGAACACCATACCCACCGTGAAGCATGGTGGTGGCAACATCATGCTTTGGGGCTGTTTTTCTTCAGCTGGCACAGGGGCCTTAATCAAGGTAGAGGGAATTATGAACGGTTCCAAATACCGGTCAATATTGGCACAAAACCTTCAGGCTTCTGCTAGAAAGCAGAACATGAAGAGGAACTTCATCTTTCAGCATGACAACGACCCAAAGCATCCATCCAAATCAACAAAGGAACGGCTTCACCAGAAGAGGATGAAAGTTTTGGAATGGCCCAGCCAGAGCCCAGACCCGAATCCCATAGAAAATCGGTAGGGTGATCTGAAGAGGGCTGTGCACAGGATATGCCCTCGCAATCTGACAGATTTGGAGTGTTTTTGCAAAGAAGAGCGGGCAAATATTGCCAAGCCAAGATGTGCCATGCTGATAGACTCCTACCCAAAAAGACTGAGTGTTGGATTGAAATCAAAAGGTGCTTCAACAAAGCAGGGATGGACTGGCCATCGGGACTACCGGGAGATTCCCGGTGGACCGATGGCTCAGTGGGCCAGTTTCAGAGACAGGGAAGGAGAGATACATAGCGCCAAAGGTAGCATTAAAACAACTTTTAATCCACTTAAAAAACGTTACTGACAAAGTAGGGTGAAAGGCATTGAGACACTGTGCAAGAATCCAGGTTTGTCAACAATTTGAATTAGGAGCGGGCGGCCACCGGGAACCGATCGGGCCAGTAGATGCAGAGCGCATCGGTGTGTACTACTACTTCCTGGTGGCGGAGGAATGATGGCCTGAAGGATGCGTCACCTCCCACATCTTGCATCATTTCCGGATGATGACATCACGTCCGCCCCATCATGCGTTCCACCGCTACCAGGACGTAGTAGTACACACCGATGCTCTGCTTCTACTGGCCCGTTCGGTTCCCGGTGGCGGCTCCTAATTCAGATCGATGACAAGCCTGAACTCTTGCACAGTGTTTCAATGCCTTTCACCCTACAAACTTTGTCAGTAACGTTCTTTAAGTGGAATACAAGTTGTTTTAATGCTACAATTGGCGCTGTGTATCTCTCTCTCCTACCCTGTCACGTTGTGTGTTGGGGGGGTTACAGAGCTGGGTTGGAGGTGCCCATCAAGTCCTGTAGTAGCACTGCATCTGCCATCTGGTGACAAGTGACTTGGCAGGATACAGGCGACGGGGCAAGTGATATGCGGCATCTGGTGGCAGGCGACGTGGCAAGTGACAAGCTGCCTCTGCTGACAAATGACGTGGCAAGTGACGTTTTGCATCTGGTGGCAGGTAACGTGGCAAGTGACATGTGGCATCTGGTGGCAGGCGATGGTGGCAAGTGACATGCAGCACCTGGTGGCAGGCGACGTGGCAAGTGACACGCTGCATTTGGTGGCAGGCGATGGTGGCAAGTGACATGCAGCACCTGGTGGCAGGCAATGTGGCAAGTGACATGCAGCATCTGGTGGCAGGCGACGTGGCAAGTGACAAGCTGCCTCTGCTGACAAGTGACGTGGCAAGTGACGTTTTGCATCTGGTGGCAGGTAACGTGGCAAGTGACATGCGGCATTTGGTGGCAGGCGACGTAGCAAGTGACACGCTGCATCTGGTGGCAGGCGATGGTGGCAAGTGACAAGCTGCCTCTGCTGACAAGTGACGTGGCAAATGACATTCTGCATCTGGTGGCAGGTAACGTGGCAAATGACAAGCTGCCTCTGCTGACAAGTGACGTGGCAAGTGACATTCTGCATCTGGTGGCAGGTAACGTGGCAAATGACAAGCTGCCTCTGCTGACAAGTGACGTGGCAAATGACATTCTGCATCTGGTGGCAGGCAACGTGGCAAATGACAAGCTGCCTCTGCTGACAAGTGACGTGGCAAGTGACATTCTGCATCTGGTGGCAGGTAACGTGGCAAATGACATGCAGCATCTGGTGGCAGGCGACGTGGCAAGTGACAAGCTGCCTCTGCTGACAAGTGACGTGGCAAGTGAAACACTGCATCTGGTGGCAGGCGATGTGGCAAATGAGGTGGCAGGTGACACACTCAAGGCTCCCACTGATTCTGCATTATGGTGAGTTGAACTATTTCATGTTATATTACAATGTAATAATAGAAATAATGCGCTTCAATCATCCTGACACCATATGAACCATGGTGCCGAGAAGATTGAAGCGCCAACACCAGGTGTTTGGAGTAAAGTGGGCCGGTCTGGATGAAGTCCAGGGCCAAATTTTTGTCCCAGTCCAGCCCTGCAACAAAGTATTAGTGTAAGGGGTGTGCACACTTATGTGACCATATTTTATTTTAGTTCTTTATCTTTACTTCCCTCCACCTAAAACATTTCAGTTTGTTGCTCAATTGAGTTGTACAGTTTAGAGGCCACATCAAAGGTGGAAAAAGTTCTGAAATGATTTATTTTTGTCTAATTTTTTTATATCACAGAAACCTGACATTTTAACAGGGGTGTGCAGACTTTTTATATCCACTGTGTGTGTGTGTATATATATATATATATATATATATATATATATATACACACACACACATATATAAATATATATACACACACATACACTTACACAGTATATATACACACACATTTCTGCTGTGTATT
Source organism: Lithobates clamitans (assembly GCA_037952925.1). Classification (NCBI taxonomy): domain Eukaryota; kingdom Metazoa; phylum Chordata; class Amphibia; order Anura; family Ranidae; genus Lithobates; species Lithobates clamitans. The sequence continues at coordinate 92,106 of JBBGZY010001985.1, read as the reverse complement.
TGGCTATGTTCCCAGAGTTCCAACTTACCGAGACTGTGGTCTTTTTTAAACTTGTACTTGTAAATGAAAAGCCCAACAAGTGCACAGACCAGGAGCAGCACCGGGAAGATCACCAGCAGGATATTCAGTTTACCTGAAAGTAATAAAGATAACATGATTGCACTCATTCCATCTACTAGATTAAACAAAAGCTATAAGCTGGTTTCAGTAAATTTGAGATTAATATACAGTATCTCACAAAAGTCAGTACACCCCTAAGTAAAAATGTCCAAATTGGACCAAATCAGCCAATTTCACCTCCCCGGTGTCATGTGACTTGTCAGTGTTACAAGGTCTCAGGTGTGAATGGGGAGCAGGTGTGTTAAATTCGGTGTTATTGCTCTCACTCTCTCATACTGGTCACTGGAAGTACAACATGGCACCTCATGGCAAAGAACTGAGGATCTGAAAAAAAGAATGGTTGCTCTACATAAAGATGGCCTAGGCTATAAGAAGATTGCCAAGACCCTGAAACTGAGCTGCAGCACGGTGGCCAAGACCATACAGCGGTATAACAGGACAGGTTCCACTCAGAACAGGCCTCGCCATGGTCCACCAAAGAAGTTGAGGTCACGTGCTCAGCGTCATATCCAGAGGTTGTCTTTTGGAAATAGACGTATGAGTGCTTCCAGCATTGCTGCAGAGGTTGTAGGGGGTGGTGGGGGGTCAGCCTGTCAGTGCTCAGACCATACGCCGCACACTGCATCAAATTGGTCTGCATGGCTGTCGTCCCAGAAGGAAGCCTCTTCTAAAGATGATGCACAAGAAAGCCCACAGACAGTTTGCTGAAGACAAGCAGACTAAGGACATGGATTACTGGAACCATGTCCTGTGGTCTGATGAGACCAAAGGCCCATACACACGATAGGACTTTGTACAAACTTTCCCGTGGATTTTTGTACAAAGGGCGTTGGCCATAAATTTGTATTGCATACACACGGCAGGACTTTTTCAGCCAACTTTCACCAAATCACATGGTTTTTCAGCTTTTTACCACCACCCTTTGGTCAACATTGTTGTCTGATATTGTGTAGATCTCGCAGATATTATCGGCGAGATTGACACCTTGCGAGGCGGGTTCACACTGGTGCAGGGATCCGACTTGGATCCCCGCCAATACCAGGCACTGTGTTTGGTATGAATGAGGGGGAACTCCACGCCAAATTTTAGAGACCCCCGAAGTGGGAAGAAGACCCCTTGAGTCTGCCTAATAAATTACTTTAAAAAAACCTGTCTAGTGTGTTTTTTATTGACACTTTTTTTCCCCCAGGTGAATGGGTAGGGGTACCATGTACCCCATTCTCATTCACATTGGGTGGGGGGCCGGGATCTGGGGGCCCCCCCTCGGATGCCGATAAGCCCCCTGCCCGCAGACCCCAACAACCAACAGCCAGGGTTGTCGGGAAGAGGCCCTTGTCCTCATCAAAGTGGGGACAAGGTGCTTTGGGGTGGGGGGGCTGCAGGGGTGCCCCAAAGCACCCACCCCCCATGTTGAGGGCATGTGGCCTGGTACAAGTCAGGAGGGGGGGGCTCGCTCGTCCCCACCCCCTTTCCTGAGGGCCTGGTATGCTCTCGGAGGGGAATTCCCTCGCTGCAATAGGAAAATGTGTTTTTTCTATTGCAGCCAGCGCGAGGAGATGTACAGTACCCCTGTCGCCGAGAACCAGCGCGATGGGATCGCCCTGGAAACATTCTCGCGGCTGCGTACTGTAGTTTGTACAAAAGTCCGATGGTTTTGTGTACACACGATCGGACTTTGCTCCATCGGACTTTTGTTGCCGGAAAGTTTGTGCGTTCGCACGGCCAACAAAAGTCCGATGGAAACAGAAAAAGTTTGTCCGATGGAGCGTACACACGGTCGGATGTGGCCTTAAAGCAGCTAATTTGCATGTTTGTTGTCAAAAAGTCCGTCAAGCGTGTGGGCCGTCAAGCGTGTGGGGCGGCAACCAGGGGAGGAGCACAAAGACAAGTGTTCAAAAATTAAAAACAAGAAAATGTCGCGCTTATTCAATGAATAAACAAATACCAAGTGAATCGATGAATAAAAAGGTCACATCAACGAAAGTGGGAAAAAAAGGCAACAAAAAAAAAAGTATAAAAATATACAATATAAAAGCAGAGAAGTCCAAACAAAAAGCAAATTAGATGAAAAAACAAACCGATCCGGATCTTGATAGAAGAAATGATATATATAATTATGATAATACTCTCCAGTGAGGAAACAAACAGAGGTAGCCACCACCAATACAACGTTAAAAATGGCCGCTCACCTCCAGGTATGACCCAAGGGTCAAACAAAGCTCAGAGGACGGGGAGCTAAAGTTACACAATGCAGAGCTCAGTGAGGAGAGCTCTGAGAGCTGATTGGAGGGAAGCTGAGACTGTCAATCAGCTGGAGCTCCTCCCCTTTCACCATTTATCTCCTGGTGTCAGGAAAACTTGTCAAAAATTAAAGGGGTAATGCTGATAGCAGAGGAAGGAGACAGCAGACAAAAAATGACACTTAGTGCTCTGGACTGAGAGAATTACACACCATAGAGGGATAATGCTTTGTTCATATTTCATGTCTGAGGTTTACAAGCACTTTAGTATGAAGGAAGATCTCCCCTGTAGCTGCAAATCTGAACAATCCCGATCAATCGATAGTATGTAGCAACCCCAAGCCTGGACTCCAACCAGGCCACTCCCCCAACGTGTGGTTTAAGGAGCGCTCCAAGGGGCGGAGAGAGATGCTTTTGGAGTGTGGCCTGTTGGAGTCCAGGCTGAAGTTGCTACATGCTATCGATTGCCAGGATTGTTCAGATATGCGGCCTCAGGGAGACCTTCCTTCATACTTAGGGATCACAGGAGCCGGGACAAGCTCCCTCCCAGACCAGCACTCATAGTGGTGGATTTAGGGACTTGCACCCCTTTTTTGATAGCTTGAGCGGCTCACATGTTGGGTCTTTTGGGTTACAACCACTTTAAGCCATGCATACGCAACATGCCAAGCAAGTGGTGAAGCATTTCATTATCTAAATTTGGCATTTGGATATTACTTACCCTCTTTAATTGGAACACAAACAGGTGTGCATGTTGCCGGCATTTCTATACAGTTTTTATTAGATCTAGGGGAAGAAATATCGACTGTAACTTATCATGAGAACAACAGATGACCACAGATAAACACATATTTCCTTCAACTGTGCCGCTAAAAGACGTATTCAAGGTCCCTACACTTGTCCATAGCACTCCTCTTGCTTCAAGGTTTAGAACAATACTAAGCATCCTTGGCAACAGTGAGAAGCAGAAAAAGTTCCAGGAGGAGCAGAACCTGGTCACGTGACCGGTCAAAGTTATGTGACCGACTTCTCCTCCAATCACAGCCTTCTCCCTGCAGAGTTGAGCTCCACACCATGAATGACCCATGAAATACCGATAGCGGTATCCACTCACCATTCTAGATTGAGGGCCATAGTTATCGGGGCAAGTTAAAGTTCACCTTTCAGGATTGAAGAGAAGTATTAAAAAACAGTTTAGAACCTGCCTATTCTCTGAAGATACTGGTCCCCTGGCTGTCACGCTGATCCAGTAGCTGGCTTAGGTTTTAGGGATTGGGTGAGGTAAGGGTTGGGTACGAGGGTCAGGTTAGGAGAAGAAAGTCCAAGCGTGTGAGGGAACATATGTTTTACCACCAGCACTATAAACTATTACAACATTGGGTCTTCAGAGCAAAAAAAAATAGCCTACAGCTGGCCAAAAATTCTGCCAAATTTCACTTTATTTCCTCCATTACTCTGAAATGGTAGCGTAGCGTCCCCCTGACCCCCGGGAAGAGGGCTGACGTTTCACCTCAGGGTGCTGGTTCTTAGGCATGGTGGGTGTGGATAGTTGCAGAAAAGATGGGCGGCGGTCACTTTTAGGATGAGCAAAAGGACCCACGATTGCCTGACTTCCTCTAAATATATACTCTCCCCCAGCATGCTCAGTAGCACGAAACTCTTCCTAATTGGCCAAAAGAGATATGCATATTTTTAACTAAGTAGTCTCACTACAGCTCATTGGTGTGCACAGCCTATGGCATTAGTGTGTGCACCTCAGAGCACAAACACACGCATGTGTATATCAGCAGAGCCGTAGACAATGTCAATAGAGCAGAGATTGGTGTCAATAGGTTTTTGTTTTTATAATTTTTTTACAATTTTTTTTTTTTACAATTTTTTTTAGGAGCCCTGTTGGGGGGCTTTGGTGAAATATCAGGCCCCTGATGTCTCACTTTTGAGATGGAGAAAATGACTGAGGGCAGAGATTCCCCAATCTCTTTCTCAAAAGTGAGACCCTGAATATGGGTGTAACCTGTTACAAAAGGTGAACTTCTCCTTTAAAAAAAAAAAATACATTTATTTGCCTTTACAAAGGCAAATAATATATATATATATATATATATATATTTTTTATAATATATATATATATATATATATATATTTTATAATATATATATATATATATATATATATATATATATATATATATATATATATATATATATATAAAATATATATATATATATATATATATATATAATAAATATATATATAAACATTTTTTTATATATATATATATATATATATATATATATATATATATATATATATATATATATATATATATATATATATATATATATATATATATATATAAAATAAAAAAATAAAAATATATATATTACACGTTGTGGTTTGCAATTGGTTTATCAGTCATAACCCCGGTATTGTTTTTTGCTGCTGGCGGCTGGCTTTCTCATGAAAGTGTTCCGAGCGGCTCGTCGGTGTTTCCTGGGCTTACCGTTTCTGCCGGTTTGCCCGAGAAACGATCCGACGGCGCGGCCCCGCTGCTCCCATATACTCTTATATACTCGTATATACTCTTTGATCGCCTCTATGGCCTTGGAGGACCAGAGCGACGTCGTGAGATCACTTCCGGTCCAGGGTGGAAGTAAATCATTTTTTTCGATCTTTTGCTTTTAGGCCTCATGCACACGGACGATTTTTACAGCCGCTTTTTTTAGCGTTTTTTTGCAACTTAAAAAGGCCTGTCTATGTTAGTCTATGGCTTCATGCCCACCTAGGCGTTTTTGAGCTGCAAATGGCATAGGCGTTTTTAAGCTGTAAAAAAAAAAAAAACAGGACCAGCGGGTTCTGAGAGACGTTTTTCAGCTGTAAAAACGCTCTAACGCTGATAAACGCTCAAAAATGCTCAAAAACGTCATTCACCAACGCTTTTTAACATTTTTGAGCCATTGAAAAAAAAATTTTTTTTGAAAAGAAAAAAAAAAATGCTAACGCAGAAAAACGCTCAAAAACGCTAAAAACCGCTATTGCAAAAACGTTGAAAAAAGCTGAAAAAAATCACTGCAAAGATACCGGCCTTTTCATAACGTTATTTTAACATCCTGTGTGCATGAGGCCTAAGGCCTCATGCACACGGGATGTTAAATTAACGTTATGAAAATGCCAGTATCTTTGCAGTGATTTTTTAAAAACTTTTTTCAGCTTTTTTCAACGTTTTTGCAATACCGTTTTTGAGCGTTTTTTTTTCAAAATTTTTTTTTTTTCAATGGATCAAAAACATTAAAAAACGTTGGTGAATGACGTTTTTAAGCGTTTATCAGCGTTAGAGCGTTTTTACAGCTGAAAAACGTCTCTCAGAACCCACTGGTCCTGGGTTTTTTTTACAGCTTAAAAACGCCTATGCCATTTGCAGCTCAAAAACGCCTAGGTGGGCATGAAGCCATAGACTAACATAGACAGGCCTTTTTAAGCTGCAAAAAAACGCTAAAAAAAGCGGCTGTAAAAACGTCTGTGCATGAGGCCTAAAAGTGATTAAAAAATAATTTAAAGGGACAGTGTAAAATAAAAATATGAAAAGTTAAATCAGACATAATAAGACATTTTTTATTTATCTTTTAAGTGCCCCCATCCCTCCGTGCCCGCCCGCAAAAGCGCACGCATATGTAAACGGCGTTCGCACCACACATGTGACGTATTGCCGCGAGCGTTAACGTGAGAGCTATAATTCTAGCAATAGACCTCCTCTGTAGCTCTAAACTGGTAACCTGTAAAAGGCGTATAAAGCGTCACCTATGGAGATTTTTAAGTACCGTAGTTTGTCTCCATTCCACGAGCGTGCGCAATTTTAAAGCGTGACATGTTAAGTATCTATTTGCTCGGCGTAACATTATCTTTTATATTTTACTTTTTTTTTTTTTAATTCATTAAAATGTTTTTTTACCAAAAAAAATTGCATTTGAAAAACCGCGCAAGTACAGTGTGACAAAAAAAATTGCAATGGTTGCCATTTTATTCTCTAGGGTCTCTGCTAAAAATATATATATATATATATATATATATATTTGGTGGTTCTAAGTAGTTTTCTAGCAAAAAATACAGATTTAAACTTGTAAACAAAAAGTGCCAGAAAAAGTCGGGTCTTCAAGTGGTTAATTAAAACGGTGTTCCAGCCGCGATTTTTTAATTTTTTTTTAAAGTCAGCAGCTACAAACACTGTAGCTGCTGACTTTTAATAAGGACACTTACCTGTCCAGGAAGCCCGCGATGTCGCCCCCCCCCCCCACCCCGAGGCCGATCCGTCCATCGGATTTGGTGTCGGCGCCGCCATCTTAATGAAGGGAAACAGGCAGTGGAGCCTTGCGGCTTCACTGCCCGTTTCCTACTGCGCATGCGCGAGTCGCGCAGCGCTTTGTGAATGGCCCTGTTGTTTTCTGGGACACACACATGTCCCAGAAGACAACGGGGCAGCTCGCCAAAGAGGGGGAAGCGCCGCGGTATAGGAAGAGGCAGATTAGGAAGACTGCCTAGCAACAAGGGGTTTCAGGGGTATTTTTTTTTTCAAATTTTTTTTTATATATTTTTTTGAGAATGTTAATGTATTTTTTTTTATTTTAGGGTGGACCTCTGCTTTAAAGCTGTTGTTACCCCAGCACTTCGTATTCCTGATACGTGGCTGCTGTACCATGTACTTGCATCAGAAAGTCTCCCGTTCTCTCTTTATTGCTTCCTCTGTGTGAAATCCCTGGGGTTCCTGCCAGTCCCTCTGCTTTCCTATTAAAAACTGACCACACTAAGCAGGAAAACACACCATGGTCAGTTCTCTAGCTATGCTGGGAACTCTGTGTACTCTCCTCCAATGATCAGACTTGTTCTGACGTGCCCCCGCTGCACAGCCATTCACTGGGAAGCTCCTGCCGCCTCTCCTCCCCCCAGCTCTTATGCAGCTGAGAACAGAGGGAATGTGATCACAAAACGGGGGAAACGGGTATTATGATTTTTTTGATCTATAGAAAAATATTTTGCCTTTCATTTCTATTTTAAACTGTATGGGTTGTTTTACAGGGTGATCATTTACAATCACTTTAACTTTGATTCCAAGGTTGGCACTTACTGATTACAAGGCTGGCATTCATTCTTTTCCTCAAAAAAGTTGGGTAGACAATCTCCGCAAACGGTATCTGTGATGTTTGAACCTGAAAGAAGAAATAAAGTGGACAATGAAAAAAGTCAGAACCTCCCTTGTTTTTTTACTTGTTCATACAGTGGGGGGGGAAATAATGATTTGATCCTCCTGCAGATTGTGTAAGTTCTGCCCACTTTACAAAGAAATGAGGGGTCTATAATTTTTATCATAGGTGTGTTTTAAATGATGGAGACAGAATATCAACCAAAAATCCAGAAAAAACACATAATACAAATGTTATAAATAATGGGTGCTCAACCTGTGGACCTCCAGCTGCTGCGGAACTACAAGTCCCATGGGGCTTTGCCAGGCTGATCGTTACAAGCATGACTCCCAAAGGCAAAGGCATGTATGGGACTTGTAGTTCCACCACAGCTGGAGGGCCATGGGTTCAGCACCCATGTTATAAATTAAGTTGAAGTTCAGTAAGTAAAATAAGTGTTTGATTTCCAAGCAAAAATTGACTTAGTACCTGGTAGAGAAACCCTTGTTGGCAACCACAGAGGTCAGACGTTTCTTGTAGTTGGTGACCAGGTTTGCACACATCTCAGGAGGGATTTTGGTCCACTCTTCTTCACAGATCTTCTCTAAATCCTGAAGGTTTCTTGGCTTTCGCTTGGCAACTCGAAGTTTCAGCTCCCTCCATTTATTTTCGATAGAATTAAGGTCTGGAGACTGACTAGGCCACTCCATGACCTTAATGTGCTTCTTCTTGAGCCTTTGTTGCCTTGGCGGTATGTTTTGGGTCATTGTCATGCGGCAAAGTCAGCCTGTACCTTTAGCAAAGAAACGGCCCCAAAGCATCGTGTTTCCACCTCCAGGCTTGACTGTAGGGATGGTGTTCTTAGGGTCATAGTCAGCATTTTTCTCCCTCCAAACATGGGGAGTCGAGTTAATGCCAAAGAGCTTAATTTTGGTCTCATCTGACCTCAGCACTTTCTCCCAATCCTTCTCTGAATCATTTAGATGTTTATTGGCAAACTTCAGACTGGCCTGTACATGTGTCTTCTTGAGGTGGAGGACTCGCTGTGGTTGGAGGAAAAAAAAATGCTGACTAGGACCCTAAGAACCAACTAGAAGAAACGTCTTACCTCTGTGCTTGCCAACAAGGGTTTCTCCACCAAGTACGAAGTCCTGTTTTGCTTGGGGATCAAATGCCTCGTTTCCACCGAGCGGATCGGTTCGGGTCGGATCGGTTTGGAAGGCCTAGAATGGTCCGGCCTATTCAGGCGAGCGTTTCCACTGCAAGACGGACCGACAGGGACCATACGTGGGTTTAGAAAAAATGCCGTCATGGCGTCACACGTCCACCAATCAGTGTAATGCATCGTAGCTCCGCCCTAACCGAACCGTTCCATTTTCTATGGCCCCACATCTGAAGCAGGACCCTGAATGGAACGGTTCGGTTCGGTTGTATGGGCCGCTTTCATAATGGAAACACCCAAAATAGCGTACCGTACCGAACCGAACCGATCCGACCAGTGGAAACGAGGCAAAATACTTATTTTACTTACTGAACTTCAACTTAATTTATAACATTTGTATCGTGTTTTTTTCTGGATTTTTGGTTGATATTCTGTTTCTATCATATAAAATACACCTATGATAATAATATGATAGATTATAGACCTTCATTTCTTTGTAAGTGGGCAAACTTACAAAATCTGCAGGGGATCAAATAATTATCACTGTATACGGTATATAGTGCGGACATATCATAGAATATAGAACTGTCCCTATCAGTCCCTTCAGCTGATGGACCAAAAACAAGCTTGCTGGATGCTAATGAACCTAGTACTGTGCCTCAAGCTAAGCACACATTACACTTTGGTGGTAGAATACATACAATGTCATTTGCATTTACCTAGATCAGCCTTTCTCAACCTTCTCAACACAAAGGAACCCCTAAAATAACTTTCCGGTGTCGGGGAACCCCTGCTAAAAATGACTATATCTACAACACATTACATTAATGTGATGGTCAGTGGGAAGAATGCTCCCTACACTTGTGGTCATTGAGCGTAAGCCACAGGGTTAATCCTGTGAAGAATACGGAAAGGCCCATTAAACCGAGGTGCGAACTTCAGTGAAGGAACACGAAGTCGGAGGTTGCGAGATGACAGCCAGACCCTGTCCCCAACCTGGTAGGAAGGCGCAGGCAGGCTTCTGCGGTCAGCATGGAGTCTGTACCTATCATTAGCATGCCGCAAAGCCTCCTGGACTTGTGCCCAAGTGGAAAGAAGACCACGGAGATGCTTCTCTAACGTAGGAATACTCTACGGAACAAATGAGTCAGGCAACATGGAAGGTTGGAAACCATAATTCACTATAAACTGAGACAATCAGGAAGCAGAATTCAAGGCACTGTTGTGAGCAAACTCTGCCCACGGTAATCGGCCTAAACAGTTGTTATGATGGTCAGAAATAAAGCAACGTAGGAATTGCTCCAAGGACTGATTGGCTCGTTCTGCAGCCCCATTAGACTGCGGGTGATACGCAGAGGAGAAAGCAAGCTGAATTCCCAGCTGTGCACAAAAGAACCGGGACACAAACTGACTACCCCTGTCCAAGACAATCACCTTGGGTAGCCCATGTAAGCGAAAGATCTCCTGAGCAAAAATGGAAGCCAGTTCCTTAGAAGTGGGCAACTTCTTAAGTGGAATGCAATCACACATCTTTGAGAACCGGTCAACCACCATAAGGATAACTGTGTTGCCCTGGGAGTTGGGTAACTCCACAATGAAATCCATAGACAGGTGGGTCCAGGGCCTCTCTCCATTGGGTATGGGTTGTAGGAGACCAACTGGAAGGTGTCGTGGAGTCTTATGCCCTGTACAGACGGTCGGATTTTCCGATGGAAAATGTCCGATCGGAGCGTGTTGTCGGAAATTCCGACCGTGTGTGGGCTCCATCGGACATTTTCCATCGGATTTTCCGACACACAAAGTTGGAGAGCAGGAGATAAAATTTTCCGACAACAAAATCTGTTGTCGGAAATTCCGATCGTGTGTACACAAATCCGACGGACAAAGTGCCACGCATGCTCAGAATAAATAAAGAGATGAAAGCTATTGGCCACTGCCCCGTTTATAGTCCCGACGTACGTGTTTTACGTCACCGCGTTTAGAACGATCGGATTTTCCGACAACTTTGTGTGACCGTGTGTATGCAAGACAAGTTTGAGCCAACATCCGTCTGAAAAAATCCTAGGATTTTGTTGTCGGAATGTCCGAACAAAGTCCGACCGTGTGTACGCCCTATTACTCTGAGCACACACGGAACAGGCAGCTATGAAGGCAGTTACATCAATACATAGACTAGGCCGCCAGAATTGTTGGGAAATGGTCCAAAAGAGTTGATTCTTCCCAGGGTGGCCAGCAGCCTTAGAAGAATGGTAAGTCTGGAGCATGGCAGTATGAAGACTCTCTGGGACAAAGCAGCGGTCACAAGGTTTCTCAGAAGGAGCATGGACCTGAGCAGCAAGAATTTTGTCACCCAAGAGAGAAGTGAGACTGGTGCGAACCGTAGCCAGAATACGATCAGGAGAAATCACAGGAACCAGAGCCGACTCCAACTTGGAAGTGGAGGAAAATTGTTGTGACAAGGCGTCAGCCCTTACATTCTTAGTACCGGGTAAGAATGAGAAAATGTAATCGAAACTTGACAACAAAAGAGCCCATCGCGCCCTCTTGGGAGAGAGGCGTTTAGCCTCAGACAAGAATGTGAGATTCTTATGGTCAGTAAGAATGAGAACCGGCAAAGTGGTACCTTCGAGGAGATGTCTCCATTCTTTCAGGGCTAAAATGATCGCCAACAGCTCTCTGTCACCAATCTCGTAATTGCACTCCGCAGGTGACAATTTCTTGGAAAAGTAGCCACAAGGATGCATAGCGCACTCAGCGTTAGGACATTGAGACAGAAGGGCGCCAACACCAGTCTCAGAAGCATCAATCTCAAGGATAAAAGTTAACGTAGGATCAGGATGTGCCAACACAAGAGCAGAAACAAAGGCTGCCTTGAGACTCTCAAAGACCTTAATGGACTCCGGAGACCAACTCTGTGGGTTACCGTCCTTTCTGGTCATATCAGTCAGGGACTTGACCAGAGACGAGATGTTACAAATAAACTTCCGATAATAGTTGGCAAAGCCCAGTAAATGCTGCAGAGGAGGTAAACCCATGGGTCAGGGCCACTGTAGAACTGCCAAAAGTTTCTCTGGGTCCATCGAAAAACCAGCAGTGGAAATGACATAGCCTAGGAATTTAACCTGTTCACGATGGAACTCGCACTTCTCCAGTTTACAATAGAGATTGTTCTCTCTTAGTTTCTGAAGCACACGACAGACGTGTGTGTGGTGGCTCTCCAGGGACTTGGAAAACATGAGGATATCATCGAGATAAACCACCACACATAACCGCAACAAATCTCAGGAGGACATTGTTAATAAATTCCTGGAAAACTGCCGGGGCATTACAAAGGCCAAAAGGCATTACGAGGTACTCATAATGGCCTGTTCTGGTATTAAACACAGTTTTCCACTGGTCACCCTCCTTAGTCCTCACGAGATCGTGAAAACTGTTGCTCCATTGAGGCGGTCAAATAATTCCGTAATCAACAGAATTGGATAGGCATTCTTAATCATGAAACGATTGAGACCCCTATAATCAATACAAGGTCTCAGTTCACCACTCTTCTTCTTCACAAAGAAGAAACCAGCACCAGCAGGAGACGAGGATTTGCGGATGAAACCTAGAGAAAGTGCGTCTGGAACTCCTCCATGGCCTTATCCTCCAAGACCGACAAAGGGTAAACCTGGCCACGAGGGGGTATGGCAGCAGGTTGAAGGTCAATTGTGCAATCATACGGTCGGTGTGGAGGCAAACTACCGGCTTGTCCTTTGTCAAAGATATCAGTAAAATCACGGTACTCCTCCGGCAGGGAGGAGAGTGAAGAGGTGCACAGGACCTTGGCTACCTTCTGGAAGCATGTCTAAATGCATTGTAGTGACCAGAAGAGAACCTCAGCACGGAGCCAATCAAAAGTGGGGTTGTGCCTCTGCAAGGATAACTAACAACCAGCGGAAACTTAGGTGAGGAAATAACTTGGAATTGGATTATCTCATTTTGAAGAGCCCCTACGGCCATGAACAACGTAACCGTCTCATGAGTTACATGGGCAGGCTGTAGAGGTCTCCCGTCAAGAGCCTCAATGGCAAGTGGAGTGTCACGCAGCTGCAGAAGAATCGAGTGCTGCGATACAAAGGCAGCATCAATGAACAGGCCTGCAGCCCCAGAGTCGATTAGAGCCTGTATCACGACAGACGACTTAGCCCAAGAAAGGGTAACCGGAACCAGGGGCTTATCCTTCTGGATAACTGGGAACGAAACAAGGCCACCTAAGGTCTGTCCATGACAGGACCTCAAGGTTCGGGCGTTCCCTGGACGGGTAGGACAAGACTTCAAAAAGTGACCTGCCTGGCCACAATAAAGGCACAATCTCTTCCTCCTCCTAAAGGTTCTCTCATCCGCAGAGAGACGCGTCAAACCCAAGAGCATGGGTTCACCTTCACTGACCGACTCAGTACCAGGAGGCATGGGAGGTGAGGGAGGCACGGGTGGGACTGCAAAGCTCAGAGACAAACGTACAGGAGGCTTCCACAAGTGCTCCTTAAAAGAGAGTCTGGAGTCAATGAGGATGGCAAAAGTGATCAACTTCTCCAGCTCAGTGGGTATATCTCGGGCTGCTATCTCATCCTTGATGGTATCCGAGAGACCATGAGAAAAAACAGCTACGAAGGCCTCATTGTTCCACGCAACCTCTGCTTCCAGAGTACGGAATTCAATGGTGTACTCGGCAACAGTTCTCGTACTCTGTTCGATGGACAAGAGGCACTTGGCAGCAGAAGTGGAGCATGCGGGAACGTTAAAAACCCTTTTAAAAGAAGCCACAAACTCAGGGTAGCTCAAGACAACAGGTTTTTGCGTCTCCCATAGAGGGTTTTCCCAGGCCAAGGCTCTCTCAGATAGCAAAGATAACACAAAACCTACTTTGCTTCTGTCCGTGGGAAACGCCTGGGGCAGCATCTCAAAGTATATCTCAACCTGGTTGAGAAACCCTCTGCATTGGACTGGATCACCCCCAAATCGCTGGGGAAGCAGAGCGGAACCAGACATACCTCTTATAGAGGTAATACTCGAGGCGGGTGCCTGCACAGAGACTGGCGCAGCATCAGGGACAGCCTGCAACATAGGTTGTACTGGGGCGGCCACAGTGGGAGATTCCAGGTGAGCCGTGCAACTCAGGAGCGTTTGTAACGCCATGGCAAACTGATCCATGCGGTGATCCAGTTCATCCAATCTGGAAAAAATATTACCAACAACTGGATTGACTGCATCTTCTGAATTCATGGCCTTCGCCTACTGTCAGAAACCATGAAATCAGGCCGAGAAAGAAGTACAGTTAAATCACACTTGTTTAGACGGGGAAGGCTTGGACGCCTACGAGGAAAAATGGCAAGAATGGGATAAATTCAAAAAAACGATGAGATATGCCGAAGCTATGGGAGCTTAGGGAGTAGTAGAACGAATGTACCAAGGGAAGAGGAGAAAAATAGAGGTAGTTGACAACCCAATCTGAATACAGAAGAGTAACTGAGAGAAAGACCCGGAAAAGTGACTGGTAGATAGGGGGGATGAGGAGGGGGGAGGAGGGGGTATGAGGGGGGGGAGGGGTGGGAGGGATATGCGGTAAGGCGGGTTGGGGAAAATAAAGGCGCTTATCCATGATATAAACCATTGAAAGGTATATAGAAGGGGGAAAGGGAAGACTGCAACAAGAAAAAAAAAAAAGGCTACTATGATGTAATTGTGAGGGAAGTAAATGAACGGAAAAGTTGATTAAAAGTACCTCAAAATAACAAAAACTGAAGTAGAAAAAAAAAAACTACACTTGTTTAATAATAAAAGTAAAAAGAACAAACTTAGTCAAAACATAGTCAAAGTTAAGTAACCGGAACGGATAGTCAACCAAGCCAGAAGTCAGGGATCAATGTAGTGGAACAGCAAGACATAATGCTTCCCTATATCCCTAAGACCTCATGCACACTGGACGTTATAATAATGTTCAAAAAACGTCAGTAGCTTTGCAGTGAATTTTTCAACATTTTTTGCAATAACGTTTTTTAGCATTGTTTAGCTTTAGCGTATTTTTTTTTTTTACAATGGATCAAAAATGTTAGTAAAAAGTGTATTGGCGTTTATAGGCATTTTTTGACGTTGGAGCGTTTTTACAGCTGAAAACAGCTGAAAAACTCCTCTCAGAACCCACCGGTCTTGTTTTTTTTTTTAATAGCGAAAAAACGCCCCAGCCAAAAACAGTTGATAACAGCCTATGTGTGCATGAACATATAGGATAACATGCTGGAGAGTTTATTGACTGTGGGAAAAAAAAAAGTCTGAAGCCAAAAACAGCTGCTATAAAAACATCCAAAAATGTCCAGTGTGCATGAGGCCATAACTCCAGGCTTGTGCGCTGCCCCTGCATACCTGCAAAGATAAGAGTTCATGTGATACAGAGTCCATCAAAGGCATTCTCCAGCAGCTGGTGTCTTCGGGGCAAAACCCCAAGTTCTTCTGACTATAGATCCAGGTAGTAAGTGGCATTCTTCAGCTCCTCATGGGTGTTACTCTCCGTCTCTTCCCCTTACGAGCACCGGGTCTCTCTTTCTTCAACCTTCCATCTCTCTCTCTCTCTCTCTCTCTCTCTCTCTCTCTCTCCTACTACAGGCCCCGGACCCCCATGTTCTCATTCTGGACCACTGTCCCTCTTTTATAAACACAGGATTAGTGGGCCAGAATCAGGGAAGAGCCCGCCAAAAGACCAAAGAACCGGGAAACCATTTACCTCCTACACGGACAGCCTGGACAGCAACACAGCAACACATTGCCTATTTTCAACCTGCTGACATGTTCACTTCCATGTCGAAGTGTCTTGAGAAATATGGACTGAGCTTCATCGAAACATCGACAATAAAAATGCTAATGTTTTTCTCCATCTCCTCTGCTAGACCTGCAAGTGCCTCTAAACCAGTTTTGGATTATAATGGAAGGAATATATAGACCAGACAGGGGATTCGGCACATATGAAGATAAAATACATTTTTCCCCCCTCTTCTCAGTATGGTTATACTACTGAAAGGTTTTCCTTTTCCAGCTTACTTACAGATCTCTTTGATGTCTCTGTTAGGACAACTCGTACATGGGTAGCAGTCTTCTCCTTTTACATAAAACCCCTCTTTGCATTTACATTCTCGGTTGGTGCTCGATGTACACGGGGCCACCTCAACCTGTTTTTCTGAAGAGAAAGGCACGTTATTCATTTTTTTTTTTCCCACCAATTTTCCAAGAGCCACCACGAAGTCGTATGCACAAGGTCAATGCCAGCCATTAAATAGAGCTAGAACTAGAAATGAGTAGAGGGTTCTCCACCTTTTCGAAGGCAGTAGACGGGACTGGAACTACGGGGCTGACGGTGTTAAGGCGGGTCACCTAAACAGGTGACGGATGCCAACCTATCAATGGCCCGTCCTCACACACAGTATCCCTTTATAGGCTCAATCCAACTAAAGGGTCAGGCTCAGACAAAAGAACATAAAAGCTAAATATGGTGGAAATGAAAATCCTACAAAATGCCACTACATGGAAGACTTTCATTTTTCGGAGTTAGGAATGCAGTCTTGTACTTATTGCGATTTCTGTGGTCATTGGAGAGACTTTCTCTCAAAAAGAAAAGGTTTATCTTGGCTGGAGTTGGGATTTAGGGCTAAATAATCTAAATCCATGATAAACCCGATCATAACCGTTCAACCATATGCCTGATAAACACATTATGAAATGGGAATTCTCTGAAGGCCTTCACAAATATTTCTTTTCTGAAAGCAAACAAAAGTAAAGAAAATATGATACTTTTGGGGTTTTTTTGGGGGGTGGATCTCACAATGATTATTCAATTAAATTATAATTTTAATTACAACACAAATGATATTTGGTGTTCAAGAAAGTATTCTAATTCCCAAAATTTCTATTAGAGATAAAAAAAAAATCTCTAAAAACTTAAATAGATCTCTTCACATGAAAGGGCTCCAGTTGGGTCTCTCCCAATCAGTGGCATAGCATGAGTTGCCGGGGGCCTGGGGCAAGGCAAGTACTGTGCCCTAGACATGTGCAATTTGTTTCGTTCTGTTTTTTCGACGAAATTCGACAAATTTGTTCATTCGAAAATATTCGAATTGGCGAAAACCTGTTTAACGATTTTTTTTACGAAACTCGAAAATCCTAAAATATGAAATAACAACTAACTAATAATAGTTATTGCAACTATTAAATGATAGGTACTGGAATTTCCATTCAAATTTAGCTGTTCGTGAACCCAATATGAATTTATCCGAAGTTACAAATTATCCGGTTATCAAATACATTTATGTTTTTGGTCGTAACGTGACAAAATGTGGAAAATTTCAAGGGGTATGAATACTTTTTCAAGGCACCGTAGAACGTTATTTCTTTGTAAGTGGGCAAACTTACAAAATCTGCAGGGGATCAAATCATTTTTTTCCCCAGTGTGCATGTGTGTGTGTGTATATGTATATATATATATATATATATATATATATATATATATATATATATACATACATACATACATATATATATACATATACACACACACACACACACACACACACACACAATTACCAAAAGTATTGGTTCACCTGCCTTTACACACACATGAACTTTATTGACATCCCAGTCTTAGTCCATAGGGTTCAATATTGAGTTGGCTCCGCCCTTTACAGCTATAACAGCTTCAACTCTTCTGGGAAGGCCGTCCACAAGGTTTAGGAGGGTGTCTATGGGAATGTTTGACCATTATGGACCTTGCTTTGTGCAGCCATGTTGGAACAGGAAGGGGCCGTCCCCAAACTGTTCCCACAAAGTTGGGGACATGAAATTGTCCAAAATGTCTTGGTATGCTGACGCCTTAAGAGGTCCCTTTCACTGGAACTAAGGGGCCAAGCCCAACCCCTGAAAAACAACCCCCACACCATAATCCCCCCTCCCCCCACACCATAATCCCCCCTCCCCTCCACACCATAATCCCCCCTCCACCAAATGATTTGGACCAGTGCACAAAGCAAGGTCCATAAAGACATGGAGGAGCGAGTTTGGGGTGGAGGAACTTGACTGGCCTGCACAGAGTCCTGACTTCAAATAGATAGAACACCTTTGGGATGAATTAGAGCGGAGACTGCGAGCCAGGCCTTCTCGTCCAACATCAGTGCCTGACCTCACAAATGCGCTTCTGGAAGAATGGTCAAACATTCCCATAGATACCCTCCTAAAACCTTGTGGACGGCCTTCCCAGAAGAGTTGAAGCTGTTATAGCTACAAAGGGCGGAGCCAACTCAATATTGAACCCTACGGACTAATATATTTGACTATTATTACGGTATATGTATATATTACAAATAGAGCCACTCTTGCTGTGCTCTAAGTGTATTACCACACCAAGATAAAGCTATATATATTTATATACACACACACACACACACACACACAAACTGTATATAGCGTACACTGTATACACACACACAAACCTTCTATTTTTGAAAATTACATTTCCATTACTTACCATTGTCACAGCTTTTGCATATTATGCAACTCTTTTTGTAGTTGGGCAATTTAAGATATGTTCTTTCCTTACAGACTGCGCATGTAGGAGGCCCCCCGGAGGTATTACACGGCTTTTCAACATATTGGCCTAAAATAAAAGGAAAATGGTCATTCTTTTTCCAGTGGATACTCACTCCAAATAGTTTATCCAAAAACAATTGATTACTATGGGACCCGAGGATCCTAAAATGCTCAGTTCAGAGTTGTCTTTTCTACATTTTTTTCCCCTCATTTCCCAATACATGTCTTAGTCCTGGTCACCCCCCCCCCCCCCACACACACACACACACCCACCACCACCTTCACCAGGCAGGTGTGAAATATGGGTTGGGCGCACATTGCAATATCATTTTATAACCGTCAATAGATTGGATTGGAATAAATTGGATTGTCCAGGAAGGCCCTCACACTTCATATTTGCAGGTAAGTCTGAAGGATATTGTATATAGAGATCGATAAGCGTGTGGTCAGACTCCGTGTTTAGGAGGTCATGTAGCTCATCAGATGCAACAAAACCCTAAACAATCATTGAAATTCCTCTAAAGCAGTGGTTCCCAACCTAGGGTAGGTACCCCCCTGGGGGTGCTTTGACGTACCACCCGTGGGTGCCGTGAAATAACCATGTAGGTGGTACTTCATGGACTATTTCCAATACATTGGACCATTACGATGTTCCACAACTAGCACAAGGATCACATTGTGGTTGGTAGACCATGTTCTCCATAAGACATCATAATACGGACACAGTATGTTGTAAATTCCAAATCCTTTGTGGTTATTAAGTGGTTAGTGTAGAACTCCTATTTGAAATTCCACCATGTTGGTCTGTTACTGAACCCAGGAGCCTGCATTTATTATATCTGGTCTCCCACAGTACACAGAACATGGAAATGCAAATATTTTAGTAAATATAAACTGCTAAATAACTTTTCTCATCAGCAGTATATAGCAGTCTTGTGGCTTCTATCAGTGTCCAGCCGAGCACTGGTTAAAGTTTGTAGGAGGAGTTTTCATTCTCCTCTGACAGTCCTATGAGGCTGCACGACCGCTAACCCCCTGTCTGGACAGTGCTGATTGGTCCTGTGCTGATCACATGCACTCTCCCAGAAAAAAAAATACAAAAAAAAAAAAAAAAAGACACAACAACTCTCTAGCAATACACACCAAACTGAGCATGTGCAGAGTGCCCCCAAGGTTCTGTTCCATCGGCAGATTGGGGACTATGGAAGTAGGGGAGGATCAGAAAAGACAGGATCACAATGCAGAGGATTAACCCCCTTAGGTTCCACAGTCAGTATAACAAGCATGCTTTACTGCATATACAGACTGATTTCACTGTTGTGGGTTTAGTAATACGTTAAAGCGGTTGTATAGCCATTTTTTTCTTTACTTTTACCTACAGGTAAGCCTTATTATAGAAAAAAGAAAAAAATGACTATACAACCGCTGTACAGTTTAGGAGATATTCCCCTCGCAATGAGCCGCCGACTTCAGCGGCGCATGCGCTTCGGGGATTCTCAGGCTGAAAGTCCGGCAGACGCCGGACTTTGCCGGGAAAGGAGTCGACATCGCGGCTCCGGCCCGACTCACAGCGCTGGAGCCGCGATACCTGGAAGACACGCCACGGGCAAAATGTCAGCTCCCTCGGTGTGGACTGGGTGAGATACTGGCGCCTCGTTCTAACGTAAGTATTTCATAATGGGCTAGTATGCGTTGCATACTAGCTCATTATGCCTTTTCCCTTACAGGTGTAGAAAAAAAAAAGTCAGCGGGTTTACGACCGCTTAAAGGTACAATACTGCAGAGTTGTCAGAGATGCTTTCTGCAACATTAAAGGTGGCCACTAACACTGCAGGGCACAGAGACATAAGATGATATGTGACCGGCCAGAAGACCAAAGGAAAAAGGGAAGGGGGAGCGGAAAAAGCTAGTGGGGAATTCCAGAAAAGGTAAGTGACCGCTCTGTGCAATACCATTGCAGAAAGCAGGTAAGTACAACATCTCTTTTATTGTAATAAAAAATGTTGCTTTATAAATCACTTTTATTGCTATATAAAGATAACTTCACCATGTTGCACGTGGGGCTGCACTAAAGTGTTTGGCATCATAGATATACAATATACAGAGACATCTCATGAAATTTAAATATCATCAAAAAGTTCATTTATTTCAGTAACTCAATTCAGTAATAAGGGAGACTCCTATATTTTATATAGATGGGTACAAAAAAAGGAAGGGATACTTACTAAGTATCCCTAGGTCGGACTTTAAAGGCATATTATAAATAGCAAGATGTAGAAAAATAACAAAGTTTATTATGAAAATACATATATATGAATAGAGCATTCAAAGATTAAAATGTATCATGTATATGATACAGAGCATACAGTGAGCCCTTGTGTATCGACGCGTTTCACCGTTAGGCTTCTTCAGGACGCAATCAAGGTATTCAGAGATGGCAAAGGAGAGAACGAATCTTACTGTCTTGCAGGAGAATGAACCTCGTATGTAAATATCCAGATAGTATGGATGTAATAAACTCCCAAAGAGAGGGGGGGGGTAAATCTCTGTGGTTTACGTGCAGATGACTGGGGACAGCCAAATCTGCTGATGTAAGTAGGTCAGGGGTGAAAACCAAATGGTTCAATAAACAGGGGCGAAGCACTGCCAAACGGAATGATCCAGAACCAATGGCCACCTTTAAAGGGTGCTGGACAACAAAGCCAAGTTGCCCTAACGTCTAAACCGTACGAAATCCTGTACCTGGACAGATAGTTTGGTCCCCATAGAGTGATTGTCAACATAAACAGATATTGGATAGCCCCTGGGAGACAGCCCTCCGCTAGTCGCTATATAGATGGGTTACACACAGAGGGATACATTTCAAGCATTTCTTTCTTTTAATTTTAATGATTATGGCTTACAGCGATTGACACCCCAAGATTCAGTGTAGCCAGGAGCCAGCTATTGTTGCCTGCAATTCAAGGACAATGGGCAGTGCTGTTGATATGGAGTTGTCTCCCCCTAGTGTTGGCCTGGACTCCACGATGTCATTTCCTAAAGGTAGAGCATTGGGCAGAGCAAAGCATCATGGGATGTGTAGTTCAGAATGCTGGGGTTTTACTTCTAGCAGAGGACTGGCTTGAACTACAACTACCAGACTGCTGGGAGAGGAGAAGAACAGACTGCTGGGAGAGGATATAAAAAGGCTGGTCTAGGCCTAGATCGCTCTCTTGGGATCTGCCAGGAGGAACTCTGTGTCTGTGTGTTCTGCGGCCGAGTCGCGGCCTGTGCAAGAAAGAGTCGTCAAGCGGGCATTCCGAGGGACATCTGCGGACAGCAACGCCTCCCTATCTGGCAACTGCTTGGAGGCCATTCCTGGTCCTTCCACGCCACCTACGCATCAGATCCGGGTGGGCCGCGGCGCGGTGCGACGGAGGACAGACTCCATCCCCTGAGCCAGGACCCTGAGGGAGATCCTGAAAAGCTATCACCATCTTCATCACCACCATCTTCATCTTCACCACCTTCAGCACCACCTGCAACTTCAATTGACCGCTTGCCGACCGCCGCACACAGATATACGTCGGCAGAATGGCACAGGCAGGCAAATGGGTGTACAGGTACGTCCCTTTAAATTTGCCACCTATCAGGCGCGCGGGCACGTGCCCGCAGGTCCCGGGAACTCTATGTTCGCCGACGGCTCGCGATTGCGGCGTGGAGAGGTAGAACGGGGAGATGCCTATGTAACATGTGGGAGCTACTGCTCCCTGTGATCAGGAGCAGTGATCGCTGTCATGTCCTAGGTAGCCCATCCCCCCTACAGTTAGAATCACTCCCTAGGACACACTTAACCCCTTGATCGCCCCCTAGTGTTTAACCCCTTCCCTGCCAGTGTTATTTACACAGTAATCAGTGCCTTTTTATATGACAATGGTCCCAAAATAGTGTCAAAAGTGTCCGATGTGTCCGCCATAATGTCGAAGTCATAATAAAAATCGCAGATCGCCGCCATTACTAATAAAAAAATAAATTTATAATAAAAAATGCCATAAAACTATCCCCTATTTTGTAGGCGCTATAACTTTTGCGCAAACCAATCAATATACGCTTATTGCGATTTTTTTTTTACCAAAAATATGTAGAAGAATACACATCGGCATAAACTGAGGAAATAATTAGTTTTTTTATATATATTTTTGGGGATATTTATTATAGCAAAAAGTAAAAAATATTGCTTTTTTTTCAAAATTGTCGCTCTTTTTTTGTTTATAGCGCAAAAAATAAAAACCGCAGATCAAATACCACCAAAAGAAAGCTCTATTTGTGGGGAAAAAAGGACCTAAATTTTGTTTGGGCGCAGCATCGAACGACCGCGCAATTGTCAGTCAAAGCGACGCAGTGCCAAATCGCAAAAAATGCTCTGGTCGGGAAGGGGGTAAAATCTTCCGGGTCTGAAGTGGTTAAAGTATCGGTGAGCAGGTACCATTTAATCACATGGACACTGCATACAGACACCATTGTCTGCTCACATCTATGGTACCTGTAGTACCACCGGATACAAGCGGGGGTGGGGGAAATGCCTCACTGCCTAGGATTGGCGGTGTGCAGTGATGGTTTCCTGGTGGGTTCAATCCGAATACGCCCAAGCCCATCACTATATACCAACAAGCAAACAAACATACACTGTGATATGATTTCTTGTGCCTAAGTTACACAGGGAGAGTCTGCATCCTCTTTTGGCTAACCACATACCAGCTAAATTGCTCTGCTCTACCATGCAGGATTGTCTCATTCACAGTTCCTTAAAGGGGTCGTAAACCCTGGAGGTTTTTCACTTTAATGCATTCTATGCATCAAAGTGAAAAAACTTCCGTAGTGCAGGACCCCCCCCCCCCGCCAGCAATGACGGGGACGAGCCTAGCAGCTCCAGCCGCCGTCTGGGGTCCTCATTGGACAAAATGATGGCAGCAGGAGCCATTGGCTCCCGCTGCTGTCAATCAAATCCAGTGACACGGGAGCCGAGGCCGAGTCCTGCTCTCTGTGTCAATGGACGCAGCAACAGGACTCGAGGGCGCGCCCCACACGACTGCTCCCCCAGGGAATGCGGCTCTCCGTTGGGAGAACTTGAGAAGAGTAGGAGCATGGAGTGCCGCTGGGGGACCCAAGAAGAGGAGGATCAGGGGCCACGCTGTGCAAAACCCTTGCACGGAGCAGGTAAGTATGACAGATTTGTTATTTTTTTTTTTTTTAAAACGAACCTTTACAACCCCTTTAAGTGCTAGCTGAAGACCTTCAGATCTCATCTTTACCACAGAGCTATCTTTAACCCCCTGTGTCCCTCCCCTAGTCTTGTTTAACCTAAAGGGGTCTTCCTTCAGATATCTGGGACTCTGTTTAAAGGAGCCAGTCAAGTTACTACCCCGGATATGTTCCAGATCAGATTTTGCTTACAGTTCACACCACACACAGTTCCAGTGTGTTTTTGATACAATTTGCTAGGTTCCTGTACAGTTCTGTGCAGAAAAAAATGTATCATGCTCTACATTTTTTTCTGCACTGGAAACTGACTGGAACTGACTGCACTGGTGTGAACTGGAGACATTGGAATACATGGAAAACACTGTGCATGCAAGGCCTTCCTGCTCTGGGAGAAGTTGAGGAAACTTCAGAAACAAGTTCGACAATTTCAGTCCCAACTTTCCTACAGAGCTACATGCAAGTGCTGGAATTTATGGTATCTACCTTCGAATCGGTTCCATTTGCTCAATTCCACTTCAGAACTTTGTGGAACTTCTTTTATAGCATGGGACAAATCCAGGACAACTACTGCAATATGATGTAATTAGAGATGACTTTCCGATGTTCAGGATCCATCAGAAGTCCAAGGTTTAGATGGACACATTGGGCTCCAAGGTCCAGGTATCCATTGACTGGAGATCCTCTGAGATGAAACACATCCAATGTGGAGGACCTTTGTGAACATTCTCAGGGCCAAGGCAAGACCGAAGGGAAAGGATGACTAAAGCTGAAAAGTGGTTGTTGCCTACAGCACAATGAAAATTCGCTGATGACCTTGAAAGATAGGAATGTAAAAATATGCGTTCCTTATTTTGATAAATTGTAGACCAAATAGCAGACCAAATCATATCCATCCAAAACGTTTCCAGACCTATAAGAGCCTTTAAATCCATGACAGTAAATAGGTTTGCGTAAAAACGCTGAAACTATTCTATGAAGGGGCCGTAAACGATAACCCCTTGGGTCAGCAAGCCCTGAATGGATAAACAAGGGAAATCAAAGTCCAATCCTTTAAATTATGGTTTTGGGGAATGTGTTAAAGATCTATGTGGCCTTGTAGAACAGCAAAATGTTCATGGACAGCTGTCTGCTCTTTGCCTGGGAGGAAGAAGGTGTAGGAGGCGTTGTCAGCCAGTCAGTCATCTGTTGGGTTTGCCGTGAATGCATTGGTCGGCAAATTTGGGGAAAAAAAAAAACCTTGTGTCCTGGCTCCAGTTTGTATGGTCCTACCACCACTATGTGCTACGGGACCTGATTACCTCCTACTACTGCCACCTCTGCCTCTCATTTTAGACCTGCTTTTTTCTCATTATTGTATTTTGTTGGGGGAGGTCAATAGAACATCTGGTTTCTAACCAACTATGGCACTGGAGGGGGGTGAACGATTGGTGCTTTTGATGCAAAGGGCAGTGTCATTATCTGTTCAGCAAAACAAGTAGGCAGCACACCTCAAACTTAAAAAAAAAAAAAGCCCTAGCAAGGCAAAATCAGAAAAAATATTCCCCCACAAAAAATATTTTTTATATATGTTGGAGGGAGAGCATTAAAAACACACAGCTGAGCCATGATTTCACTGCGCCCCCAACCACTCCCCTTAAGTTGCAAAGGCAGGGGGTGTACACGTACTGTGACCAGAAGTAAACCGTCTGTAGCATCTGGCGGGCACTACCACCCAACGAACAATTGAGGCAACGGTGCTGCAATGCACATGGTTGTGACGCAGTGGTGCAACATATCATCTCCTCACCACCTGTCAAACATCTGACCATGGATTGCTTTTCAGAGGCATGGCCGTGACAAGGACATGTGTAAACCCAGCCTCAAAGACAAATCACCTGACACAAAGTATAGCAACGTATCTTTCCATATACCGTTTCCATAACACACTGACAATATGGCTGCTGGGACCCCACACATTTATAATGAAGAGGCCAGCCTATCCATTTTTTCAGGCTCTCAGGAACCCATCTGAAACCAGGCACATGGGTTACACTAGAGCAGTGGTTCTCCTCAGGACCCACTAACAGGCCAGGTTTGCAAGATAACTGAAATACATCCCAGGTGATATAATTTGCTGGTCAGTGATTGCAGTATTCTAGTCTGCATCTCCCCAAGGTAATACTTAAAATCTGGCCTGTTGGTGGGTCCGGAGGACTGAAGTTGAGAACCACTGCACTAGAGGATCAGGCAACATTTTTACCAAAAATTTTAGAGTTTTGCTCAACCTTGAAAAAATGGGCTCTGCCTCAAATCCAAGGTGGCTCCAAACCCGAACCTCATCCCCAATCGACATTGAAAACGTTGTGCCTAGTCTCACAGTAATTTTGCTTAAAGATTTTAGTGTTGAAAGAAAGTTCAGATGGAAAGGATGGAAAAAAAACAGGAAATTTAAACTAGAGCTGGTTGATTCTTACATACTCTATGACAGTGATGGCGAACCTTGGCACCCCAGATTTTTTGGAACTACATTTCCCATGATGCTCATTTACACGGCAGAGTGCACGAGCATCATGGGAAATGTAGTTTCAAAACATCTGGGGTGCCAAGGTTCTCCATCACTGCTCTATGATGACCCTTAAGTGCTTCGGTGGTCAGTTGAATGACAGCCACTGTGCTAAATTAAATAAAGTTGTCCCGTTTTTTTATTCCAGTTAATATAAACATACCCTCTGGACATTTTCTGCAGCAGCGTTTTTTGTCATAGTCATAAGTTTGATCATTTGGGCATTCCTGTGAAGATCTTTTGTAACGGCCAGGTTTGCTCCACGTCGGCTGGCTTAGTCCATCTTCACCCAAGTTGAATTTGTTTGCTTTTGATGTCTGGTTCCAATCTTCTAGAGTATGAATAGGATTACCCAATAATAAATAGACCTGTGGGAAATAGAAATGAGGAAAATATTAATAAACTAATGCCTGATGAACCTTCCAAAGTAGGGCTTCTTAACTTTTATACAATAAAAGATCTCTAAGGGTTTGCCTAAAATGCCCCCCCCCATACCTCCATCACCAAACAACTAGAATCATCATCACCAGTCCTGTTGGGTACCCGTGTGACATCAGAAGGTGTCAAAAAGATTTAAATTCCCCCTGAGGAAGTCACGTGACCCAGTAACGAAACATGTAGGGGCGGGGCTTACTGGTTGAAGTATTCACGCTTGGAAATACAGGACATAATAGTATCTGAGCTGTATGATCGGTGTTTAAAGTATAAATGAGTTTCTTAAGGACACCGGCGATTGTATTGTGGTGCGTGTAAGCCCTTGAACAATGTAAGTGCGGTTTTATGTGGGAGTGTGTGAATAAAAGTAAATATTAAGGATAATGAATGTGGCTAAGGGTGGAAAGAGGTGCCATACCAGCTAAGGACCACCCAAGTGACATGAAACTGTACCAGAAGTCCATGTAAAAGGGGGCATGAGCCTATTTTGACCCTACATAAATTGGTAAGGTCTTCAGGTGAGAGCACAACTGGTGATGGTGTGAACATGGTGGTGACAGGAGTAATATTATGAAGGATTTTTGGGTGAAGAGAAAAATATAACATTGGGCTCATATGAGAGACTTTTTCAGATTGTATAATATTATTGTTTGGTATGTACAATTTAGCACTGCACTATTTGATTTTTTAATGGATTGCTTACTATGGGACCATCACCAGACAACTGGAATCACTGTATACCAGTGTGACATCAGAAGATGTCAAATAATTTGTCCCTAGCTATTGAGATGTAAAGTAGAACCAAACAGCTGAAATTGTGAGTTGTATGTTTAATTTTAAAATATAACATGTGACCTAATATGGCCACATGACCATATTAAGTCAATGATATTGACCTAATAAGGCCATACTAGGTCTACGTTGTAATGGGCCCCATCACCCCTATCTGTACATGCAGCTGCGGGATCTGGATATCCCTGGCCGCAGTTGACTGGGTGGCAGTGGGCGAGAGTGACAACTTCCTTCTTGGGTTTGTCAGAACCCAAGTTCAGACCAAACCTGAACTCAGCCCTTGAAAGGACATACCACACACTCCTTGTGTGCTTCAATGAAGGTCATGTGTAGGCCATGTGTAGTAAGAAAATATGTCTAAAGCAAGGGGATATCCTCTCAGACAACTGTCACTGGAATAGGTGTTCCCATTGGAAGATGTTCCCCTTTTCCCTTTCAGTGGCAGCTCTAAAATGTTGGATTTCCCATCCCCTTCTATACTGGAGAGAATGGTCACCAAGACAAATAGAGAGGGTAACCCCCAACCCAGTGAGGACACAAACAGCAATTAAAACCTGACCTGGCTTAAGCAGTTCCCCACTCTATACAATACTACAATTTTGTCTTAATTTACACTTTAAAAACATGGTAGATGTAAACAGGTCCTCATATTTCCCTTTTGGGTCCATTCATACCTTAAACCGTATCTACCCCCACCCCCCCCACCCCCCCTCCAAATTGCAGCTTACCAGTCCTTAGCTGTAGTGGCTACATTCAATTTAATTTGGGCTAGGAAAGGTTTCTGCAAGTACAGCAGAAATATACCCATCGATCCTGCCAGAAATGGTGTGTCCTGGAAAGGCAGTACAAGAACCTTATCTTTATTGTGTAAACTACTAGCCCCATAAATCCAACAAGTAATGGAGATGAACAAAGGAAGACACGTTTTGCCCTGTACACATGACCGGTTTTGCCATCTGAATAAACTCCGAAGGTTTCTCCGACGGAACTCCTACGGAATTCCATTCAAGCGGTCTTGCCTACACACGGTCAACCCAAAGTCCGACCAAAGTCCGACCGCAGTGACGTACAGCACGTACGACGGGACTAGAAAAAGGAAGTTCAATAGCCAGTAGCCATTAGCTTCCGTCTCGTACTTGCTTCCGAGCATGAGCAGTTTTTGGTCCGTCAAAAACAGCATACAGGCGAGCAGTTTTCCCGATAGGAATTGGTTCCGTCGGAAATATTTAGAACATGTTCTATTTCTAGGTCCGTCTGAATTTTCGAAAAAAAAAAGTCCGATGAGGCCCACACACACGATTGGAATATACGATGAAAAGCTTCCGTCTGACTTTTTCTGTCGGATATTCCGCTCGTGTGTACGCGGCTTTAGAAGTCCAGCCTATGTGACCCAACCATGGCTTTCCTAAAAGATATAGTGCAGAAAGGAAAGTAGCCATTGTGGAAATGCGACCCCGCGTCACAGGTGCGTATGAGCAGTGTATGCCTGATTTTGAAATTGGTTTCTTTTGAATAAAAATGGGCTGCCAGGCCCTTGAGAAATGCAGTCGGACTGACACAATTTCTTCAACTCGGATGCACCACTAGAGCTTAATCACCCCGGATCGTCACACCATGAAGGACCAAAAAGTTTGTATTCTCAGGATCACCAGGTTAAAATCCATGAAAAAAAAAAGATGTCACTGCTACTGTAGTTGCTTATTGGGATGCCATGCTAGATGTAGCGCCCTGGGGCTTAGTCAGGAACGCTCCTCACAAATTGACTTGCCAAGGAGTAGTTACCCTGGCGAATTGTTAGAGATCCATTGATTTCTCCCTAAAACTGGCCTAGTAGCACTTTTCTCTTCTACCGCCAGGTGGCCAGGTACTTGGTGGTACTAGATACCAGAAGGGCAACCCAAGGTCAGGTTATGGGTATATGGGGTATTTCAGCCAATGGGCAGGGGTTTTCTTGAATCCCTTGGCCTGCTGGGATAGCCTATATATTCAGGTGAGGTCAGGTGATCCATGTTCTGTGCCACCCGGACGGCTGTCTGAGTGGACGTGTGTCGTATGCCCCGGGCTGCTAGGCCGGAGATTGGCCCTATCCTGGGGGCATTTGGCTGCTAGGCTGTGTGAGGGCCTATACAGAAGTAAGAGAGCAGTGCAGGGTTGAGAATGCAGCTTGCAGTCCAACCAGAAGTGACGGTTCTGTCGGCCGGAGAACTTGTCAGTGGTCGGGGGTTGAAGGGAAGCTGTCGCCACAAAGGGGCCAACCACCTTATTAGCAGGGACCACCGTGAGTAACTGAAGAAAGTACCGGAGCAGCATTCTCACCGAACGGGCATGGTGGAGAATCGGGAAACTTCAGGTGGTGATCAAGTCAGGGACCCAAACAGGGGTGGAGATGCTTGTAGAGCAGCTTTGTGAGTCAAGCCGGTCAGCAGCGGACCGAGCCGGTCAGCAGGGGTGAAGCTTGAGAAGTATCTGGAGTGCCAAGCTAAGGATCCAGCAGGGAAGCGGGGTGATGCTTGAGGGAGATACCACCCCAAATATTGGAAGAGCTCAAGGGATTCAGAGTCAGTGAATCAGATGGTCTAGTGAGAGATTAGGAGCTCAGTGTTGAAGAACTACAAGAGGCAGTTGTAGTGAAGCTGAAGCAACTGTTACGTTTGAGTTAGAAACTGTTAAAGACTGTTGCCATAGGAGACAGCATTCCTGCATGTGCAGACGTGGTGCCTTGCTGGGGCCTTTCCCTGCACAGCTGTCCTCCTATTGAAGTCTCTGAGTCTGCCAATTGAAACTACAACTATTTAAGGGTGTCCTGGCCCTAACCCTCTTTCCCCAAAAAATATAAAAAAGGACTGTTAAGGCCCCTACACACCGTGTGTACGCTCCATCGTACAAACTTTTTCGGTTTTCATCGGACTTTTGTTGGCTGCGCGAACTGACAAACTTTCCGGCAACAAAAGTCCGATGGAGCAAAGTCCGATCGTGTGTACACAAAACTATCCGACTTTTGTACAAACACGCATCCTCAGAACCAATGCAAAAGATCAGACCACAATACAGAAGTTGACCAAAAGGTGGCGCCGGAGAATTGAACGTCCTCTTTTTTAAATGTCGTCAGTACGTTGAAACGTCACTACGTTCGTGTTTGTTGCCGAAAAAGTCCTGCCGTGTGTATGCTTAATTAGTTTACGGCCAACGCCCTTTGTACAAAAATCCACGGGAAAGTTTGTACAAATTCCAATCGTGTGTATGAGGCTTTAAGAGAAATAAAAACTCTTTTACATACAAAAAGTCTGGCGCCCAATAAACTTTGTCCACCCTGCACCCACTATGCCTCACAACCCACCACATACAGAAGGATGTCAGCTACCTCTGGCCGGGAAAGTTCTCATTAGACTGGACAAGGCCAGAGACCTTGCTACATATATAAATGACTCCACAGTATAACAACAATTGTGCATTGCAGTACTGTGCTACGACAACACTTAGACTTGGAGGGTCAAAAAAAAAAAATTTAACCGCAGCGAGACGATGTGACCCTTTCATGTAGGTTAGTATGAGATCACTACTTGAATGCATGTAATGCTGTAACATTCACATGTTTAAATGCTGAATAATGACATTTCTTCCTGGGTCTGTGTTTGCTATGTACTGTTCATACAGAAGGACGATTTTCTTTGAAATGCCATAAAGACTTCCTCTATTACAGGTTCTGTGCTCTGTGTTCATGTGTCATTTCTCTGCTACACCTACTACATCTTTGTCTAGTCTCTTTCTGAGAGCTGGCCTGCCCATATATGTATGATTTGCATTAGGAGTTCAGGGAAGTGGCCCTACAGGAAAAGCTGAGCAAAGCAGAACGTTGAAAGTAGTTCAGGCAGACTCAGCATCTCCGGAAACCAGCGTGCAGAAAAGCGTACAAAGCTAATTCTGGTAAAAACTCTCCTACAGATACAATGATATCTAATTCCTGGGTGCTCTCTATATACAGGGCATTGAGCAGCTTGGGTTTTTGGAAGCTGGGCATAGTTGTTAAGATGGTTGATGGGTCCCACGAGATGCCTGCTATTGCCCTCCTCTGTGATTTACTTTGATGCTGTTTTTTTACTGTGTTGCTTGTTTCATCTACATCTAGGCTAATGTCCACCAACTGGTGTCCCACTGTCCATGGTGCCTAAGTGGCTATTGAGGAAAACCTATACTTAGATAATTTTGTAGGCTGTCAAGACTGGTTTTGAAGGCTGTTGTAGTGTATATCCCTCTATATGACAACAGCTGTGCCCAAGTGTCTACTGTGCTTAGGTGGCCATTGAAGAAGACCTACTACCCTACTTAGATAATTATATAGGCTGTCAAGACTGGTTTTGAAATCTGTGCCCAAGTGACCACTTTGCCTAAGTGGCCATTGAATAAGATCATACTTAGATAATTCAGTAGGTTGTCAAGGCTGGTTTTTGAAGGCCCAAGTGGCCATTGAAGAAGACCTATACTTTGTGTAGCACCCTGGTCTTGAACAGGGATGCTGTCAAATCCAGTTTTCTAGGTGGTAACTAAAGTAGCCAATTGTTAGGGGATCTTCTGACTCTTTTCCTACTTCTGAGTTTGACGCACCTCTCTCCTCTGCCACTGGGTGGCATCGTTACCTATGGCATTGGAAGGCTGCGAGATGGAGGCCAGATCCTACACAACGAGGATACCAAGTTGGTATGTGTACAGATCTGTGTTGAAGTCAAAATA
The DNA here is from genome assembly GCA_037952925.1 of Lithobates clamitans. NCBI lineage: Eukaryota > Metazoa > Chordata > Amphibia > Anura > Ranidae > Lithobates > Lithobates clamitans. The sequence goes on along the minus strand of JBBGZY010001985.1, from coordinate 60,066 downwards.
CCAGTTCAGTTGCTAAAGGGGAATGGTTCTTTCAGGCGCAGTTCAGCTTTAAGGCACCGGGAGCTATATAACCCATACCAGTTACCTTTTGTGAGTCTCGGAGTCTGCAAAGTGCTTTTGCACCTGCTTAAAGGTTGTCCCGGCCCTAACCCTCTCTCCCCAATTCTTCAAGAGAAAATAAATCTCTTTGTTCTGCAAGAAAGTGTCTGCCACCCAACTTAATCTATACTACTCTGCACCCTCTATGCCTAGTGACCCACACTGAGAATGGATGTCAGCTCTCCCTGGCCCTGAAGTTCATTATCAGCTCTTCAGAGGTCGGGGCCTTGGCTACATTTGATAATTCTGTAGGTTGTCAAGGCTGGTTTTGAAGGCTGTGTCCAAGTGGCCTCCATGACTAAGTGGCCATTGAACAAGACCTATACGTAATTAGCAATTAATACCGTAGACTATCAAGGCACTTTGAAAATGTGTAAAAAAAGTGGTATTAAGATCCCTCCTAACAGGGTGCAGGCAGGTCACCGGGCCTTAAAGCCCCCACCCTCACAGTAAAAAAATGTTTGGATCATATACCTAAATTCCAGGGGTCTTCTAACCAGTCACGTAATGTGTGTGTGTGTGTAAGGGAGGGGGGGTCTTCCTTTTTACCTCCAGCTTTGGCAGTGGGTGGCCCTCATTCCATAGTGATGTAAGCTTGGTTTATTATCCGGTGTCCTCGGGCAGCATGACTACACACCCCCAGAGGGTGAGTACATGACACCCCGGGTTCACAGGAAGTGTGTTGAATGATATTGGTCATCATTAAACCTGGAGAAGGATCTGTGGTCATTGGTGGAGGAGGACATGGAGAGCAGCTCTGAGCCATGGAAAATGTGAATAGTGATTTTTTTTTTTTCCCACTGTGGGAAAGGAGGTCAATGGACTGGGGGTGCTTAAATTCATAATGTGGATTTGAGCTTTAATCTACAAGGCATGGCCCATCAGAGGGTGTGCGGAGGAGACATTGCTGGCCAATAAAGGGTAATATCAGTTGTCCTGATGTACACGCCTTTAGGTAGAACAGTCATGATGACTGGCAAACCATATGAAAGGCACACAGAATTTTAGTAGACCCCATCATTACAATTATATTATTATTGGGAGAACCAAGTACAATTTCTACAAAAGTATTTATAACTACAGGTACAATGTAAGGGGGGTGGTATCTTTTCTTCTTGCAGAACAACACAATTCCATATTACTAACAATATCGCAGGCCAATCACTTCTAAAAAGGAGAGAGTGCCGTTTATTCAGAAGGCACATTCCAAATAATAATATATCAGTCACTTACATATCACAGATAAGCCAGAGGAACACTTCTCTAGGAGGAGGCTATAGCTTGTTCACACTGAGATCTCCAAATGTCCCTGCAGATACTTGGCTATCAGTAGGAGACTGTTGCGGGAAGCTGATTATACGGTACCTCTCCCTAATACTATTCCTATACTCTCCCCAACCAATGGGATCTCTGCCCCTAGCTTACTCCAACACTCCATTCAGACCAAACGATGCAGAATTCCCCTATTTGTGCAATTCTCAGTCAAGATGGCTGCCACGGGATTTGGGTACCAAGAGCTGAAGACAATTATTATTATACAGTATTTATATAGCGCCAACAGTTTACGTAGCGCTTTGCAATTGAAGACAATTAGTCTTTAATTGGCTCCTGCCAGTCTGAAGAAAAGGCATAGTGCCACCTTCAGGTTGGAGGATATATAATGCAGCCACTGCCTGCTTACAGGTCCACTATAGTAATGTTTATATGGTTTTATTACTTCCTATTGAGGTTTTCCACTTTCAGACAAAAAGTAGAACACATTTTCACATTATTACTACAGGTTTTTTTTTTTTTTACATATAGGTCAAACAATTTACACAGTGCCACACATACTGTACATTCACATCAGTCCCTGCCCTCAATGAGCTTACAATCTGAGGTCCCTATTTCACATAGACACACATCTAAGATGAATCTAGAATGGAGCCACTTAGCCCACGAGCATGTTTTTGGAGTGGAGGGAGGGGGCGATAGATTACGCTGAAGAAACTCACAAAGCATGCAAACTCCATGAAGTTGGGATTCAAATCATGAACTACAGTTCTGCAAGACAGGAATGCGAACCACTAAGCCACTGGCTTTTTCTAGCACCAGTCTTCCACTGCTTGGTGTTCTTCAGCCTAGCCTTGAAAACCCACCTCCCATGGATTGGTTCGGGTTCTGTAACGCCAAAGGGGGTAGAGCAATGAATGGCCTTGGATCTGTTTAGTATTTCTATTAAAATGGTTGATCTACAGGTTCTTTACTTGGGCAGATGGGAGCTTTATGTAAAAAGTCTTGGTCTGAAGGTTGAAAATCTCTAGAAATATTCACAGTATATCTCTAAAGTGGAAAAAAACTCTCTTTTTTTGACAGAAGAGACATGCAAAGTCCTCATCTTTCTTCTAGCAATTTATTATGTGGGCACATTTCCAGCTCGTTCATTCCTGGATTCCTGGGGACGATGTTACCCTTGTGTTACATCACCAGTGGCCGCCCAACATGCTGCAGTGATCTCCGTCAACTCAGTCAAGAAATTCCATTCAAAAATTTTCAATTGAAAAAAAACTCTGCAGACATGGAAAACTCTGACGCTGCCTATGAGCTCTCCATCAAGTCAGAGTTTGGGGAAAATCGGCTCTTACCTGAAGTGCATCTTCGCTGATCAAATATTCCCCATGAGCAAGAATCAAGCATTCTGTGCGTGAGGCATAAGAGGAAATTGCTGAGAACCACAGCAGTATCACCAGAAAGCTGAATACTGAGAAGGCCGTCTGGAGCTTACAGTCATCGTACACAGATAAAGTTATCGGAATATTGCAAAACTGAAAAAACAGTTTCTTACTCCACTGGTGGGGCCTTCTAAGCTAAACTGTCTGAAGGAGCATAACTTAATCATAGCAACCACAGTCTTTCCTCTTTTTTCCCATATTGCAGTGTAGAATGATTAAACAGAAGCTGGTTGACTAAGACTAATAAGCCCACGATACTAAGACCAATAGCCTATGTGCAACATACTCATCACTTCTCCAAGCAGGTGGGGTGAGAGTGGTGGTGAGGATCTGATATTGGTAAACCCTTAACCACTACAATACAGGCACTTTCGCACCTTCCTGCCCAGGCCAATTTTCAGCTTTCGGCGCTGTCACTTTTCAAATGACAATTGTGCGGTCGTGCTACACTGTACCCAAAATAAATTTTTATCATTTTGTTCCCACAAATAGAGCTTTCTTTTGGTGGTATTTTATCACCTCTGCGGTTTTTATTTTTTGCTAAACGAATGAAAAATTTTTTTGAAAAAAAATGTTTTTCTTTGTTTTAGTTATAAAATTTTGTAAATAAGTAAGTTTTCTCCTTCACTGATGGGCACTGATAAGGTGGCACTGATGGGCACTGACGATGGGAACTAATGGGCACTGACAGGCAGCACTGATATGTGGCACTGATGAGCATTGATAAGGTGGCACCGATGAGGTGGCACTGATGGGCACTAATAGGCAGCACTGATAAGCATTGATAAGCGGCACTGATGGGCACTCATAGGTGGCACTGGTGGGCACTGATAAGCGACACTGATGGGCACTGAGAGGCTGCACTGATGGGTTCTTGTGGGTTGCACTGATAGATGGCACTGCTGGGCACTGCTAAGCGGCACTGGAAGGCGGCACTGATGGGCACTGATGGCTGGCACTGATAGATTTAACTGACAGGCATCACTGGTGGCACTGGCAGGCATTTTTCTTTGCCACTGATTGGCATTTCCCTGGTGGTCTAGGGTGGCATACCTGGTGGTCCAGTGTGGTGGCCATCCCTGGTGGTCCTGGCAGCATCCTGGAGGTCCTGGGCAGGTATCCGAGGGGGGGCTGCGCTGATAAACAATCAGCACAGACCCCCCCTGTCAGGAGAGCAGCCGATCGGCTCTCCTCTACTCGCATCTGTCAGACACGAGTGAGGAAAAGCTTCCTGTTTACATCGTGATCAGCCGTGACTGGACACGGCTGATCACATGGTAAAGAGTCTGTCAGAGACTCTTTACCGGGATCGGAAGTTGCGGTGTGTCAGACTGACAGGCCGCAACAACGATCGCCGCGATGCGTACCCCTGGGGGCGCGCAGCGGCTTGACATCCTGAAAGACGTCATATGACGTCCGGTCAGGATATCGCAACCACTTTGCCGACGTCATTTTGTTATATGGCGGGCGGCAAGTGGTTAAGGAATATTTTCGCAACCTTTTTAGCCCATCGTAACCCCTAAAAAAATAATATTTCAGATCTCAGAGAAACCATTTCTTAAAGCATTCATTGGGGGTCAATGGCAAAATGCCCCTTACATTAGAAGCGGTCAGAAGGTACAATTCAACCCTTACAGTGGTGGTCAGAATACCACCCTAACAGATAAAAAAAAGAGATCTTTGGTGTCATGCCTTTGGTTCTGTCAAGAAGTTTTGGAATCAAAATTATCCAGGCACCATCAGATGGGAGGTCAACCAGCCACAGCTCAATGAACCCTAAGCAGCCTATGGAGGAACCCTTCTATGGAAACCACCACTTCCAGCCCAAGACAATTCTGGCATTTCCCTCCTACATGTAAGGATCATAATTTTTTTGCTAGAAAACGACTCCCAAAACATTATGTATATTTTTTTAGCAGAGACCCCAGAGAATAAAAGGGTGGTCATTGCAATTTTTAATGTCACATGGTATTTGCACAGTGATTTTTCAAACGCTATTTTTTTTTTGGAATAAATACACTTTAAATTAATTTTATTGCAAAAAAAAATTATAAATAACCCAATTTGTTGGTAACCTGTAAAAGATGATGTCACACTGAGTAAATAGATACCCAACGTCACGCTTTAAAATTGCGCATGCTCGTGGAACGGCGCCAAAGTCCAGTACTTCAAAATGTTTACAGGTTACTAGGTTAAAATCACAGAGGAGGTCTAGCGCTAGAACTATTGCTCTCGCTATAACATTCACGACGATACCTCACACGCGCGGTGCGCACGCTGTTCAAATATGCAGGCACGACCTACATATGCGTTCGCTTCTGCGTGTGAGCATGACGGGACGAAGGCGCTTTGCAAAAAATATTATTTATATTTTTTCACTGTCCCTTAAATTTTTTTTTTATCACTTTTATTACTATCACAAGAAATGTAGACATCTCTTGTGATAGAAGTAAGGCATGACAGGTCCTCTTTATGGAGACATCTGAGGCCTATAAGACCCAAGAACTCTGCTTCACCCTGGAAAGCATGAGATTAAAAAAGAAAAAAAAGCATTGATCTCAGCTTTCCAGGAAAACAATTTTGCAGTGTTAAAGTGGAGTTCCATCCTGAAAAACATTTATACATTTTCACAGTCCTTTACTGGTGATAAAAAATGTTTGGGATTGGAAAAAAAAATTTACTCACCAGAAATGTCCTGTTGCTATGTGGTGGCTCCTAATCTGCCCCCTAAACCCAATAACTGGTTGTGCCACCCTTGGTGGCAACAACTGCAATCAAGCGTGGATATTCCGGAGTCATCATTTCCCAGGAGTCGGTGGGCAGGAGTGTGTAAAAAAAAAATCCTGTTATTTCCCGATAGGAAATGACGCGATCTAAGGCGGATCTATCTAGGTTGCCATAACAACGGGGCGGGACCTTCCTCCCTCGCCGCCTGTTGTTATGGCAACTTACCAAACAATCGGCGCTACGGCTGCCGGCGCATCGCGCATGTGCGAGTTTGAGAGGTGCATGCTGGCTACCCAGCATGCACCTCTCCATCGCTAATCCAGGAAGAGGATGCGATTGGGTCTTCACATGCCCACAATCATCATGGCAACGGCCAGAAGAGGATTTTTTAAATTGTAAGTAGAAAAAAAAGGATAGAAGTCTTAGCCACTAGCAAACACATATATATACTTTATTTTTGTTATTTATGCATTATCAGGGCTTTTTTTCTCAGAGAATAGGTGCAGGAACTCAACCATGCCCGCCACACACACTTACCTGCCAAATGGCATCAAATAGTGTATACAACCCCTCCCCCTCCACTGCCCTCATCTTCTCCCCCCTCCTTAAAAGCTCCACCACCTGTCATATTCCTTAGCTTTGTTGCAATATTAAGCTGAAACACCTATCCGGCTGTAGTACCTCCCAGCATACTCTACTATACTACAGTCACTTGCAAGGGAGATCATGCAGTAGGAGCATCAACAACTGGTCACCAGGGAAAACATGGAGACCACAGAGGGTGCAGCCTACCACGTGCCCAAGACCTGAGCCAGAGGTGGTGGAACTGAGTCCCCCCTAGTTCCTGCTGAAAAAAAGCCCTGAATGGGATGCCTGTTAAAAAAAAATAATAATAATAATTCTGTGGCCGGAACTCCGCTTTAACATCTGCCAGAGCAGGAAGTGACGTCGTGACGTCACGTGAAATGGTTAAAGAGACTCACAAAGAGTTTATACCACATGCAGACTGTTACTTCCTTATGTGATATAACGTTTTAGTTAAAAAAATAAAAAAAAAAGTGTAAAAAAAAAAAAAAAGTGTCAAAAAATAAATGTACACATTTCGGGGGAGCTTACATATGAGGAAGTTGCTTACACCACATGTTACATATCACCGGAGCGAGATCAACAATTCTAGGCCCATAATTCACAGTCAAATGATGACCAGTAGGGGTTTTTAAAGCATCACCTGTGGAAAACATTGGGCGCTACAGTTCATCGTTCTACGGGGGTGCACAATTCTACAGCTTGACATGTTGGGTTTCCAGGGACAGACTGACAACTCATGGGGCCCCCGGGCAATAGAAGATCATGGGGCCCCCTGTGTCCCCGCCCACAATCAAGCCACATCTGCATAGGGTGACACTGGATGGGGGGAGCACAGAGGGGGACACTGTGGGGGCATGGAGAGCACACAGGGGGACACTGTGGGGGGAGGGAGAGCACACAGGGGGACACTGTGGGGGATGGAGAGCACACAGGGGGGACACTGTGGGGGATGGAGAGCACACAGGGGGGACACTGTGGGGGATGGAGAGCACACAGGGGGGACACTGTGGGGGATGGAGAGCACACAGGGGGGACACTGTGGGGGGAGGGAGAGCACACAGGGGGGGCACTGTGGGGGGATGGGGAGCACACAGGGGGGGGACTGTGGGGGGATGGGGAGCACACAGGGGGGGCACTGTGGGGGGAGGGGGAGCACACGGGGGGACACTGTGGGGGAGGGGGAGCACACAGGGGGACACTGTGGGGGATGGAGAGCACACAGGGGGACACTGTGGGGGATGGAGAGCACACAGGGGGACACTGTGGGAGGAGGGAGAGCACACAGGGGGGACACTGTGGGGGGATGGAGAGAACACAGGGGGACACTGTGGGGGAGGGAGAGCACAGAGGGGGACACTGTGGGGGAGGGAGAGCACACAGGGGGACACTGTGGGGGATGGAGAGCACACAGGGGGACACTGTGGGGGGAGGGAGAGCACACAGGGGGACACTGTGGGGAATGGAGAGAACACAGGGGGGACACTGTGGGGGATGGAGAGCACACAGGGGGGACACTGTGGGGGGAGGGAGAGCACACAGGGGGGACACTGTGGGGGGATGGGGAGCACACAGGGGGGACACTGTGGGGGGATGGAGAGAACACAGGGGGACACTGTGGGGGGATGGAAAGCACACAGTGGGGACACTGTGGGGGAGGGAGAGCACACAGGGGGACACTGTGGGGGATGGAGAGCACACAGGGGGACACTGTGGGGATGGAGAGCACACAGGGGGACACTGTGGGGGAGGGAGAGCACACAGGGGGACACTGTGGGGGAGGGAGAGCACACAGGGGGACACTGTGGGGGATGGAGAGCACACAGGGGGACACTGTGGGAGGAGGGAGAGCACACGGGGGGGGGCAGGAGAGTTTCATGGGCCTTCCTGCGGTCCTGCCCCTCCCTCCAATGGCGGCCCTGGTGTCTCTATACTCCAGTGAATAAAAAGCTTCACTAACCAATGACTGTAATAATACAGCTAACGGCAGGCTGCTCTCCGCCGGCCCCTCCTCTCTTCTCGTCCGTCCCAGGTGATGTCCCGTACAGTACAAGCACCTGCGGTGGACAGGGGGCCGTTAGCAGTATTATTATCGATATTATTACAGCCACTTCAAGTGGCCTCTCATGGTGCCGGGCCCCTAATGGCCCCAGGCCCTCGGTCTGTGCCTGAGTGCCCGATGGGTCAGTCCGCCCCTGTGGGTGTCTAATTACTCAGTGCAACCTCATGGATAATATATTGATTTTCAGCGCTTAGTTAACTGTTGCGCTAATATCATGTGACATAAAAATTTGAAACTGCCGCCATTTTATTCTCCAGGGTGTCTTCTTTCAGAAAATATATACAATGCTGTGAAAAACTATTTGCCCCTTTTCTGATTTTTCTTTTTTTTTTTCAATATTTGTCACACTTAAATGACTCAGATCATCAAACAAATGTTATTATTACACAAAGATAACCCGAGTAAATACAAAATGCAGTTTTTAAATGATGGTTTCATTTATTAAAGGCAAAAAAGCCGTCCAAACCTGCCTGGCTTTATGTGAAAAAGTAATTGCCCCCTAAAAACCTAATAACTGGTTGTGCCAACCTTGGTGGCAACGACTGCAATCAAGCGTTTGCGATAACTGGCAACGAGTCTTTCATATTGCTGTGGAGCAATTTTGGCCCAACTCTTCTTTACAGAATTGTTTTAATTCAGCCACATTGGAGGGTTTTCCAGCATGAACGGCCTGTGTAAGGTCATGATACAGCATCTCAATTGGATTTAAGTCCGGGCTTTGACTAGGCTACTCCAAAACCTAAATTTTGCTTTGTTTGAACCATGTGGAGGTGGACTTACTGTTGCGTTTCGGATCATTGTCCTGCTGCATAACCCAAGTGCACTTGAGCTTGAGGCCACCAACTGATGGCTGGACATTCTCCTTTAGGATTTTCTGGTAGAGCTCTGAATTCATGGTTCCATCAATTATGGGAAGTCGTCCAGGTCCTGAAGCTACAAAGCAGCCCCAGACTATCACGCTACCACCACCATGTCTGACTGTTGGTATGATCTAGTTATGAAATACTGTATTTGTTTTATGCCAGATGTAATGGGACACACACCTTCCTAAAAGGTGAATTTTTGTCTCACCAGTCCACAGAATATTTGCCTAAAAGTCTTGGGGATAATCAAGATGTTTTTTGGTAAATGTGAGACGAGCCTTTGTGTTCTTTTTGGCTTTGGCCTTGGAACTCTCCCATGGACGCCATTTTTGCCCAGTCTCTTTCTTATCCTTGAATCATGAACACTGATCTTACCTGAGGCAAGTGAGGCCTGCAGTTCTTTAGATGTTGTTCTGGGTTCTTTTATGACCTCCTGGATGAGTCCTCGTCATGCTCTTGGAGTAATTCTTGTAGGCCGGCCAGTCCTGGGAAGGTTCATCACTGTTCCAAGGTATCCCCATTTGTGGATAATGGCTCTCCCCGGGGTTCACTGGAGTTCCAAAGCCTTAAAAAATGGCTTTAAAACCCTTCCTAGACCGATCCATGCACATTACTTTGTTTCCAATCTGTTCTTGGATTTTTTGTGGCATGATGTGTGGCTTTTTGTGGTCTGTTAGGGTGCTTCACTTTGTCAGACAGCTTCGATCTATGTGATTTCTTGATTCAACAGGTCTGGCAGTAATCAGGCCTCGGTGTGGCAAAGTGAAATTTAACTTTCCAAAAAATTGTGGTTAATCACAGTTTGTTCATGATTCAGCATGGGAGGGGGCAATTCATTTTTCAGATAGGGCCAGGCAGGTTTGAACAGCTTTTTTTCCCTTAATAAATGAAATAAGAATTTAAAAATTGCATCTTGGATTTACTCGGGTTATCTTTGTGTAGTATTAAAATTTGATGATCTCACTCATAAGTGTGAGGAATATGCAAAAAAACTAAAAAAAATCAGGAAGGGGGCAAATACTTTTTCACCGCACTGTATGATGTTTGGGGGCGTACCTAAACTTCAGGCACTAAAATTATTTCCTAAACATGCGTGCAAAATCAGCTCTGGCAGCAAAAATAAAATTATATCACACCCACAGTAGTTTCGGAAGCTGATTTAATCACTTTCTGAGTATGCAGATTCCTTATCTTTAACCTTTGTCTATGTTCCAGTTTAGGCTGGCTGGTACCATGACCGCTAAACCAGGCTTCCTGTACAGGGTGGATCCTGTCCCCATTGACGACGTTTTAAAAATTTCTACAGGTTACCAGAGTTATGCCGCGTACACACCGGTGGACTTTTCGACTGGACTGGTCCGATGGACTTTCCGCCGGACTTTCGCCGGACTTCCGACGGACTTTCTAATGAACGGATTTGACTAAACACGATCACGCCAAAGTCCGACGGATTCGTACGTGATGACTTACGACTGGACTAAAATAAGGAAGTTCATAGCCAGTAGCCAATAGCTGCCCTAGCGTCGGTTTTCGTCCGATGGACTAGCATACAGACGAGCGGATTTTTCGACCGGACTCGAGTCCGTCGGGAAGATCTGAAACGTGTTCCAAATCTAAAGTCCGTCTGATTTTCGACCGAAAAAGTCCGCTGCAGGTCCGATGAAGCCCACACAAACGGTCCAATTGTCCGCCGGATTCGCTCCGTCGGAACAGTCTGGTCAAAAAGTCTGCCCGTTTGTACACGGCATTAGAGGTCTAGTGCTAGAATTATTGCTCTCGCTCGATCGTGGCGATACCTCACATGTGTGGTTTGAACACCGTTTTCATATGCGGGCACGACATAAATATGCGCTCACTTCTGCGCGCAAGCTCTGCAAAACGGGGGGGCTTTAAAAAAAAAAAAAATTCTTATTCATTTTACTTTTTATGTTTACACTGTCCTTTTAAAAAAATAAATAATTAAACATCCCTTGTAATAGAAAAAAACATGACAGGACCTCTTTAATGTGAGATCTGGGGTCAAAAAGACCTCATATTTACACTAAAATGCAATAATAAATAAATAAAGAAATAAATAAATGTCTTTTGAAGAAAAAAAAAATTTCACCTTTAAGACCATTGGCTGGAAGTGAGGTTTGACGTCGTTTCCGTCATCCAATGTTATGGAGCCGAGCGGGGGGCCATCTTTCCCTCACTCGGCATGCAGTCTCACAGGAGGAGAGGACCCGATTGTCTCCGCCGTTACCGACAGCTAAGGTAAGCGGCGAAGATGACCGGAGCGCGGCAGGAGGGGGGGGGGGGGGGCACAGACACTGCACAAAGACAACCAACACAGGCCTGGAACCCTGAGCCCTGGCAGTCACTCTGGAGTGGAGGAGACATCTGACTGGTCGCTAGGAACCATTGGGTCCACGGTTGTGAGGGTCTACAGCTCCAGCATTTATTCTAGTCAGCCCCAGCTTCTCCTCATCCCCTCCCCCCCCCCCCCCCCCCCATGATGGGACTCTAAGGCCCTTTTCACACTTGTACAACCTGAAAGTTTTTGATGCAACTTTGACGCGCCTGTGTGATCTTGAGGTCTTTGGACCTCAAGTCGCGTCAAAGTCGGGCCAAAGTAGTGACTACTTTGAAGAGCAGAGAAGGTTTTTCACCTTAATGCATAGAATGCATTAAAGTGAGAAACCTTGAGGCTTTACAACCACTTTAAGCAGCATAGGAGATGTTATCTGGCAAGCAATGGCAAAGTTCCAGGCATGATCCAGTTGATTAGAGAGCATTCAGAGAGAAACGGAAATAAACTTGTGCACAAATCAGAACTTCCACATTCACTCACAATACTTCCGTGATGCACAGACACAGATAGATAGAAAGGGCAGCGATGGTGCTATAAGAACAATCAGCTCATCAAACATCCATAGACAGACACTCTCCTTCCTCCTAATAGAAAGTTCAGCTGAATGCAAAGTATTCGGCAGCTTACTGGCAAACAGCGTTACCCGGGTCTCGGCTTCCTCCCAGCACTGTCCGTCCAAGGAGGACTTCCAGGCCCCCTTCACGTGACTTCAAGTGCTCTGACAAACCCACTGCACAAAAGGAGGGAGGCCACACGTGTCCCTTGGGGCAATTGGGACCCCTGTGACCCCCTTATGCTACGCCCTTGTCACCAACAGTGAAAATTAACGAAATTTCCCAAAATTCCCTCACTTCTTGTGGTGGCTATGGGACAGGAAGTCAAGGGAAAGCTACCCAGTAGGAACCCTCCCTTACTCTATCCAAAATGAAATATAAGAAAAAAAAAAAAAGTTTTGCCTTGAGTTCTGCTTTCAGGATTATAGAGTGCTCAAAAGGACAGCCTCTATACTGTCATCAATTCATTTATTTTACTGTCACTGTTTTGTTTTTTTTATCTTTCTGTGAAAATAAAACTAAACTAATAGGCCTAATGAGGGGTCCAGGGCTGTTGAGGAGCTTCCATTACCCTCTGAAGCATTTTAAAGCCTATTGCACCCTAAAAACCACCCCAATTATAGAGTGCTCGAACTTTCCATGGGGACAGCTGCAGTAGACCGCCAACAAAATTGAGAGTTGTTGTTTCCCCGAAATGTTGGCAAAAATCAGAGGATTTTAGCAAAATTTCATAATTTTGACAAAATGCATTGGAGTTCATAAAGAAGGCAACATTAGGGTGGTTTTGGTGGCTTTAAGGGTGCAATAGGCTTTAAATGGCTCCTGAGGGTAACCGAAGCTTCTCAACAATCCTAAACCTCCATTAGGCTTAACCGTCCTCTCCACATCGCCCAAGAGCCAAGACCTTTAGCTTTCTTGTCCCTCTCCCCTCATGCTTGTCTCTGGGACTTCTCCAGGGTCTCTCCCATCCTCTGGAACTCCCTACCCTGTCCACCTTTAGATAATCCCTGAAAACTCATCTCTTTAAGGAAGCCTATCACGCAAGGAAGGTCAAAAACACTAAATTAAATAAACTTAACTATCCTAAATACACCTTAAAAAGTTGATTTTTTGTTTTTATTTTTTAATCAAATTGCACCTAAGCAACTCCTCATCGAAACTGGGCTTTTGGTGGCTTTAAGGGTGCAATAGGCTTTAAATGGCTCCTGAGGGTAACCGAAGCTCCTCAACAATCCTAAACCCCTCATTAGGCTTAACTGTCCTCTCCACATCGCCCAAGAGCCAAGACCTTTAGCTTTCTCGTCCCTCTCCCCTCATGCTTGTCTCTGGGACTTCTCCAGGGTCTCTCCCATCCCTGTGGAGCTCCCTACCCTGTCCAGCTATCTCCTACTCTGTCCACCTTTAGATAATCCCTAAAAACTCATCTCTTCAGGGAAGCCTATCACGCAAGGAAGGTCAAAAACACTAAATTAAATAAACTTAACTATCCTAAATACACCTTAAAAAGTCGATTTTTTATTTTTTAATCGAATTGCACCTAAGCAACTCCTCATCAAAACTGGGCTTTTGCTTTGGCAATATTTAACGCAAATTCCAAAACAGACAGCGACCGCTGGAAATAGTTATCTCTTTTCCTGTTCTTGATGAGGAGTCTGTACTTCCTTAGACACCTTCTAAATGTTTTCATGTGGGTCTAGCAGCTTCCTTCATCACTTCTGTGAAGGGCCAGCCTCACCTTATCTACTCATCTGGGACAGACCCACGGGACGGTGGAAATGAGTGCACAAGACGTAGCATCATTCTCCTATCAGCCCCAAGAAAACACAACTTTTTTCATCTTTTTGCATATGATGCATTCACCACAATGTACATGCAAACCTCAAGAACGTCAATGTACTCTGAGGGACTTGGTAAAGAGGACCTGTGTGTCTTGTGTATTGGATTTCTGACCCAACCTTGTGGTCAACGGCACACACCAACCTGCATGGTGTGCTGGCCTTTTCCATACCTCCCAACTTTTTCAGATGGGAATGAGGGACACTTATTAGAAAAAAGTATGTAGGCATAGGACACACCCGCTGCCACGCCCCCTTAACCACTTAAGGATGGAGCCTAGTTTTCAGACTCAGTGTTCACAAGTTAAAATCAGGTTTTTTCGCTAGAAAATTACTTAGAACCCCCAAACATTATATATATTTTTTTCTAACACCCTAGAGAATAAAATGACGGTCGTTGCAATACTTTATGCCGTACGCCGTATTTGCGCAACGATCTTACAGGCACACTTTTTTGGATTTTTTTTTTAAATTTAAAAATAAGACAACAGTAAAAAGTTAGCCACATTTTTTTTAAATTGTGAAAGATAAATGTTAGGCAGAGTAAATTGATACCCGACATGTCACGCTTCAAAATTGAGCCCGCTTGTGGAATGGCGATAAACTTTTACCCTTAAAATCTCCATAGGCGACGTGTAGAAATTTCTACAGGTTACCAGTTTTGAGTTACAGAGAGGGTCCAGGGCTAGAATTATTACTCTCACTCCGCCGATCATGGTGATACCTCCCATGGGTGGTTTGAACACCGTTTTCATAAGCGGGCGCTGCTCACGTATGCGCTCGCCTCTGCGCGCGAGCTCGGCGGGACGGTTCGCTTTAATTTTTTTTATTTTTCTTATTTTACTTTTTATTTTGACACGGTCCTTTTTTTTTTTTTTTTTTTAAAGGGTCACTTTTATTCCTATTACAAGGAATGTAAACATCCCGTGTAATAGAAAAAAAGCATGACAGGACCTCTTTAAATGTGAGATCTGGGGGTCAAAAATACCTCAAATCTCATATTTACACTAAAATGCAATAAAAATGTCATTTGAAAAAATAAAAATTCTCCTTTAAGAGCATTAGGCAGGAGTGACATTTGACGTCACTTCCACCGATCGATGCTATGGAGCCGAGTGGGGGCCATCTTCCCCTCACTTGGCTCCAGGCTGTTCACATGAGAGGACGCAATCGTCTCCGCCGCTACCGGCGAGTCTGGTAAGCGGCAGAGACCCCAGGAGCACGGCAGGTGAGGAATCACCCGCCCCGGACAAAAGATATCTTGCGGTGAATCCGCCGCAGAGACCACTTTTATCTGAAAGTGGACCGCCCGCTGAAGAAGAGGATACCGGGGTTATGGTAGCTATCTGCTGCCATAACAACGATATACCTCTTCAAAGAGCCGACGTATAACGACGGCGGGCGGTCCCCAAGTGGTTAAAGGAGAATTATACAAGAAAATTTTTAGTCAAACTCACAAGTGCTTTTTTTTTTAAATCACTAATATTCCTTTATATTGGCTCTTGAAATTTACAAATACAGCAATTTAGAATCTGGATGGAAGGTTCAGCACTGGGATACAATTTTTGAAAGATAAGTAGAGCCTTTCATATACAACTATATAGATCAGTCCAACATGAGGGACAAATGAGGAGGAAAGGGGGACAGATGGACTTTGTTCCAAATCAGGGACAGTCCCTCCAAATCAGGGACAGTCCCTCGAAATCAGGGACAGTTGGGAGCTACACTTTTCTCTTACATATTTTCACATATTATAGATACATTATCACCTAGGTTTGTCCTAATCAGGGGCTACTCTGTCCATTTCGTTTTTTGGCTGGGCTGTGGTTATCTCAGACTGATTGTATCATTTTTCAACTTGTTTTTCTCTACGTTTAAAGCGATTGTAAAGGTTGTGATTTAAAATAAAAATAACAAACCTGTTATACTTACCTGCTCTGTGCAAGGATTTTGCACAGAGCAGCCCCGATCCTCTTCCTTTTGGATCCTCCCCACCAGTGGTCCTGGCTCCTCCCCCCTGCTGAGTGCCCCCAATAGCAAGCCTCCCAAGCTGCGTTCCTGTGAATGGATATTGGCTCATTGGATGTGATTGACAGCAGCTGTGTGAGCCAATGACGAGAGAGAGACACCCTGGAGGGCCACTGCTCTCATGTACATCGCTGGATCGTGATGGAGCTCAGGTAAGTATAAGGAGGGGTTGGGGGTGCTGGGGGCTGAACCAGGGGTGTGTTCCAGAGGCAGGCTGTGATTGGGAGGGGGTGTGTTCCAGAGGCAGGTTGTAATTGGGAGGGGGCGCGTGGGCCAGAGGCAGGCTGTGATTGGGAGGGGGTGTGTGTCAGAGGCAGGCTGTGATTGGGAGGGGGTGTGTTCCAGAAGCAGGCTGTGATTGGGAGGGGGTGTGTGCCAGAAGCAGGCTGTGATTGAGAGGGGGTGTGTTCCAGAGGCAGGCTGTGATTGGGAGGGGGTGTGTTCCAGAGGCAGGCTGTGATTGGGAGGGGGTGTGTTCCAGAAGCAGGCTGTGATTGGGAGGGGGTGTGTGCCAGAAGCAGGCTGTGATTGGGAGGGGGTGTGTTCCAGAGGCAGGCTGTGATTGGGAGGGGGTGTGTTCCAGAGGCAGGCTGTGATTGGGAGGGGGTGTGTTCCAGAAGCAGGCTGTGATTGGGAGGGGGTGTGTGCCAGAGGCAGGCTGTGATTGGGAGGGGGTGTGTGCCAGAGGCAGGCTGTGATTGGGAGGGGGTGTGTGCCAGAGGTAGGCTGTGATTGGGTGGGGGTGTGTGCCAGAGGCAGGCTGTGATTGGGTGGGGGTGTGTGCCAGAGGTAGGCTGTGATTGGGTGGGGGTGTGTGCCAGAGGCAGGCTGTGATTGGGTGGGGGTGTGTGCCAGAGGCAGGCTGTGATTGGGTGGGGGTGTGTGCCAGAGGCAGGCTGTGATTGGGTGGGGGTGTGTGCCAGAGGCAGGCTGTGATTGGGTGGGGGTGTGTGGGCCAGAGGCAGGATATGATTGGGATGGTGCGTGTGCCAGAGGCAGGTTGTGATTGGTCGGGGGGGAGGGGGGCATGGTAGCTGAACTGCCAAATCCAGGAATGCTGTGTGTCTGCACAGTGTCCTGTACTATGAATGGCCAGCCAAAGGATGAGAACTGACCACAACAACACAGGTCAGCTTCTGTGCTTTGTGTGGTCAGTTTAGAACAAGCAAGAGAGGACAGTGTCCAGAGGAAGGTGGGCCTGCCGCACCTCAGCAGGTGCCACACTACCCAAACCAGGAAGAAGTGCTTGGCTTCTGATGATATCAGGACCAAAGGTGGTGGCACGGGACAATGCGCATGCCACTGTTGTGGCAGAACACAGCAGGCAATGCTGCATCTGCTGGGCGGAGGAGTATGTGACTTGAAGAGAACCCAGGATAGGGTGGAAGGGAATATAGCTCCTCTAACTTTACCCAGAAGACTTGGCCGAAGATATCATGTGTGCATATCTAATACTGGTTGGGTTAAAATCCGCTGCCATGTAGCACCTTCTGACTGTTAGAAAATATTTTAAGTGGAGGAAAATGACACATGATAGTGAACCGATTAACCTCTGATCGCTCTTCCTTGGTGCAGAGGAGGTTGTGGTCAAGGATAAGAATCTGCTACGGCTGCTGTTTTAAATGTTTTGGTTTTCAGGAGGACTCGATGTGAAGGTAGATCTCCTTATCAATACATCTGTAAACACCTTACATCAAGCTATAATTTTGATACTTAATGCATATTTTTTAATATAGTAAGTTTGGTTTGTAAGCAAGATAATGTTAGGGAAGTCACAGATTTCGCAAGTAAGACGGAAACAGAGTGTGTGAGGTGTTCTCTCTCGGCCAGTGCCTGTAGTCATTCCTGTAAACCAGAAAACGTGTTTATGGGGACTGCCGAGTCCTCTGATCAAACCACAAAAAAAAAAAAAAACACACACACTTACAACACTACACAGCAAATACATTCCAAAATACCAGCAAAGAGATGCAAGCAGGAGGTTCAGGTTAAACTGAAAACAGAAGCACTTTCTTTACCTCCTTCTTTCTGCTTTGAAAGAGCCAACTCAGCCCAAGAGTTCTCCAAACATTTCATGGAAACCAATAGAGTTCCTGGTGGAGCCCATCCAGCCAGCCCGAGGTCATTGAGAAGATTGTGGGCAAAAATAGTCATGTGACAGTGTAAGATGCTCTGGAGTAGTTCTATACACTACAACCAGGGGTGGGTATACTTTCTGTATCGAATGGGCAGCTGCTGGGACTTAAGGGACCATTTATACTAGGCGTGGATTTGGAAGTTGATTGGACCCCCCTGCCATTGTCATGCAGGAATCCTTCATAATGCCTTAATAGTGCTCTGGTTGGTATCAGGCATCATTCCCATTCATCCAATCTATCCATCCCTCCTATCCAACCCTCCTTCCATCAAGGGGGATCAGGTTAAACTGAAAACCAAAGTTTTTTTTTATTTTCCTCCTTCTTTCTGCTTTGAAAGAGCCAACTCAGCCCAAGAGTTCTCCAAACATTTTATGAAAACCAATAGAGTTCCTGGTGGAGCCCAGCCAGCCCGAGGTCATTGAGAAGATTGTGGGCCAAAATGGTCATGTGACAGTGTAAGACGCTCTGGAGTAGTTCTATAATCTACAACCAGGGGTGGGTATATTTTCTGTATGGAATGGGCACCTGCTGGGACTTAAGGGACCATTTATACTAGGCGTGGATTTGGAAGTTGATTGGACCCCCTGCCATTGTCATGCAGGAATCCTTCATAATGCCTTAATAGTGCTCTGGTTGGTATCAGGCATCATTCCCATTCATCCAATCTATCCATCCCTCCTATCCAACCCTCCTTCCATCCTATCCAAGGAGGGGGATCAGGTTAAACTGAAAACCAAAGTTTTTTTTTTTTTTTCCTCCTTCTTTCTGCTTTGAAAGAGCCAACTCAGCCCAAGAGTTCTCCAAACATTTCATGGAAACCAATAGAGTTCCTGGTGGAGCCCTGCCAGCCCAAGCTCATTCAGAAGATTGTGGGCCAAAATGGCGTTGAGCCAAGTTAAGATGCTGTGGGGTAGTTCCATAGACTAAGACCAGGGGTGGGTATACTATTGGTGTAGAATGGGCAGCTGCTGGGACTTGGTAAGGGTATTTTATCCTTCTTTACAGTACCCTATACGTCAACGCACTTTCAAAGCCTTCCGAGAAGCATATAAGATTAGAAGCACCTACAGTATCATGGTTATATATTTTTTTGGATGTTACTACCACAGTTGATACACTGCGTACACATATTTATTAGTGCCACACATTTTTATTTATTCATATACTTACAATTAGTCTGATTGTGGTGTTGGCTGCTTTGAATTCTGAGTTGGCGCGGAATTTCCCTTATTTATTTGTGTAGAATGGGCAGCTGCTGGGACCTAGGGGATCCTATATACCAGACGTGGATTGGGAAGCTGATTGGGCCCCCTTCCACTGTCATGGTAGTATCCTTCATAATGCCTTAATAGTGCTCTGGTTGGTTTAGGCATCCTTCCTATTCATCCAATCCATCCTATCCAGCCACCCATCACGCCTATCCAAGGTGGGGGAATAGGTTAAGCTAAAAAATGGAAGTCCTTTCTTTTCCTCCTTCTCTCTGCTTTGAAAGAGCCAACTCAGCCTAAGAGTTCTCCAAACATTTCTTGGAAACCAACAGTGTTCCTGGTGGAGCCCTTCCAGCCTTCAAGCGGAGTTCCACCCAAAAGTGGAACTTCCGCTCATTTGTTTCCTCCCAACCTCCAGTGCCACAATTGGCACCTTTTGGGGGGAGGGGGGACAGGATACCTGTCTGGTCATGAGCCAAGGTAAGATGTGCTGGAGTAGTTCCATAGAATACAACCAGGGGTGGGTATACCATCGAGTGGGCAGTTTCTTGGACTTAGGAAACCATTTATACGAGACGTTGATTGATTGGGAAGTTGATTGCCCCACCTTCCACTGTCCTGGTGGCAGCCTTCATGATGCCTTAGCCCAGTACTCTGGTTGGTATGAGGCATCCTTCCCATCCATCCTTCACTTTCTCCCATCCACTGCTCCTTTCCATCCCATGTGTTTGTATATAGGCAGCAGTTAAATGGGAGGTTTAAAGCAGCACCACCAGCACAGCCTTTTATTATGACTACAAAGAACTGATTTCCAACATGCGAAAGTTCCGAGCATTGGCCTCAATCCTGCCCACCACATCCTTCCACCAGACTTGTCTGAAATCACCTGGGCATGCCCGATCAAGTAATGCATTTTGTTCACTATTCAAGTAAAAACAAGCGATCCAAACCTTTGCAAAACATAAACTACGGCACAATTTTTTTTAAATTATATAAAATTTTAATATACTCTTAAATAGCCACAATATTTATAAATCCCCTTTTTGGGCACCAAATACCTTCACAAAAATACCTAGTAAAAAGTAGCCGTGACATCATCACTGTACTTCGCACGTGCAGAGGGCAAAGCTGTAAAAGGGGCCCAGTAGGCTCCACCCACTACAAAAACTACAGGAGGGGCGGAGACAAGACCGGTCACCCTGCACAAGGCATACGCAGAGCAGTGGGAGGGGCCCAGCAGGCTCCACCCACCACAGAAGGGGACGGAGACAAGACCAGTCACCCTGCACAAGGTGAGCGCAAAGCAGTGGGAGGGGCCAGCAGGCTCCACCCACCAGAGAAGGGGGCGGAGACAAGACCAGTCCCCCTGCACAAGCAGAGAGATCAGCAGTGGGCGGTCTTTATTACAGGAAGTCTCACACCGGATTACTGCACAGATCTGGAAGAAATGCACAAAGTTTACCGAGATTCCAGAAGAAGACACATGAGGAAGGGATTTAGATGATATTTACGTATCCTGGAATGCAACTTTAAAAAGGAATATCATCTTTTTTTTTTTTTTTTTTCTAATCCACAGCTAAATGAGATCATTGTAAAGTGAAGAGCATTATCAATATGAAATCTTGTTTAACCCCTTCCTGCCGGCCGCCTCCCAGTCCTTTAAGGGTTCTAAACAGTGGAGGCCCGTCCATTAGGCGCCAGATGCATGGATTCCAAGGGGTTTTTTTTTGCTTTTTTGAAGCACATGATTAGAGCCTGAGGCTCCAATTGGCTTAAAAAAAAGGGTGGGCTCAGGGCGCAAAGCACTGCGCCCTGAGCCCACCCAGTTGTGTGACAATAGCAAATTAATATTCGATATCCCCCGATTGGCCAGGGAGTGTTCGGACTCCCGGTCAAATCGAGACCCACTTCCTGTAGAGAGAGCACAGTCCTGTAAGTACAATGACCCCCAGGTGGGGGGGGGGGAGACTGTAAAGGGGAGGTGGCCGCCAAGCTGCTGCATATGCTTTCACATGTGACTACTGCGGACCGTCCACTAAATGTGATTGACTGTGTAATGTTAAGTAGACATGTGCACTGTTGAAAAAATTTTTTGTTTTCGTTTCATTTCTTTTTTCTTTTTTTCGGGTCGTTCGTTATGATCGCAATTCGTAAATTCGTAAATCCGAAAAATAAGAAAGAAAATCCGAAAAAATAACAACTAACTAATAACTATTACGTTATAGGTATTGGAATTTCCTTTCAAATTTGGCTGTTAGTGAATGTAACGAATACAAATCTATCCGGGGTTACGAATTGTCCAAAATATAGAATGTGGCATCGGAACGAATTAATAATAAATACGGTAATAGTAAAACTTTTTTTATTATTATTATTGTTATTTATTATTAATAATGTGTTATGTTCTATTCGTTTAGATATGGACTTCAGGATTTTTGGATAATTCATATAGGTTACGTTCACCAACAGCCAAATTTGAAAGGAAATTCCAATACATTGCTGGGGGAGCACATTGCAATGGCTTCCATCCTTAAGGCTTCTATCTCTAAGTGATTCTTTCTACAAGTGATATGCACTTCAATCTCTGCTTCAAGTTCTGCCTCACCTGATCATTCCTTCTCTGTCTCTTTACAGGTATGTGTCAGCTCAACCACATCTTCCACCGTTAAATGAAATTGGGATCTGCTTGCTGTCTCTGTGTGTGTGTGTCTTTGGTATGTGGCCTTCTCTATCTGTTGCCCTGTGTGCATAACCACGACGTTGTTTTTTGTTGCTCTGGACTGTCTTACCTAAGTTTTATGTGTTGATCTTATCTTGGCCTCTGGCCTCTTGCTATTCTGACTTTAGAAGAAAAAAGTCCACTTTGATTGTTAGGCATTCTTATAGTCACTCATGATTAATTAATGAGCTTCAACCCCACCCTTATAACAGTATAAATTGGAGCATCCTTAAGGGGTGCTGGGGGAGCACATTGCAATGGCTTCCATCCTTAAGGCTTCTATCTCTAAGTGATTCTTTCTACAAGTGATATGCACTTCAATCTCTGCACTTCAGCGATTGCACGAAGCAAACAAATATAGCAAACTGCACTGGAAAGCACCTAACAGACTGCAGGTGACCCTGTCTCTCTAATAGGCTCTCCTTCCACTCTGTAACATGCACTCTCTACCACTGCTTCTGACACTCCTGTCCTCTCTCCTCAAACTCTCTTACCTTCACCCCCCCTCTCCACCCCCCTTCTTATACATATCACCCTGCCTTCTGTCCTCTCCCTCTTACTGCTCCTACCAACTCTTGCTCATTCTACATCCATATACTGATAAAACCTCCAGTACTCTGAGACATGCCCCTTCACATAAATCACATTCCCACATTACCTCCCTCGCCCTCCTGCTTCTCCTAATCTCTGGTGACATATCCCCAAACCCTGGGCCACCACCATCTGTCTTTGCCCAACGCTCCCATCCCTCTGGCAGGAGCCACAACCCACAGAACTTGGTCTCTATTCCTCTTTCAAAAACCAGCCCCCCCCCCTTTTCCTGTGCCCTGTGGAATGCCCGCTCTGTCTGCAAACTCACCGCCCTTCACGACCTCTTTATCACAAATTCCTTTAACCTACTTGCCATTACTGAAACCTGGCTTCATGAATCAGATACTATTTCTCCTGCTTCCCTCTCCCATGGGGGCCTTCTCTGGACTCACTCCCCCAGACCAAGTGGACGGAAGGGAGGTGGAGTGGGAATCCTTCTAGCCCCATGCAGCACCTATCAGGTACTTCACCCACCTCCCTCTCTGACACTCTCCTCTTTTGAGGCACATTGCATTCGTCTTTTCTCTCCCATTTCTCTAAGAATTGTTGTCATCTACCGGCCCCCTGGACCAGTATCAGCCTTTCTTGATGACTTCTCTGCCTGGCTACCCTACTTTCTCTCTGCTGAAATCCCCACAATTTGTTCTTGGGGACTTCAACATCCCTGTTAACACTAACGCTACTATTACTTCTAAACTTCTCAGTCTAACCTCATCGCTTGACCTGAAGCAATGGATACATACTCCTACTCACTCCAACGGCAACACCCTTGACCTTGCCTTCTCCTATCTGTGCAACCTTTCCAACAATCCACTCCCACTCTCTGATCACCACCTTATTAGTTTTCCCCTCTCCCTGTCTTCCACCTCTTCTCCCTCCAACCGCCTAACAGTTACACGTAGAAACCTTCGCCACCTCAACCCTTCTCTTCTCTACTCTGCTACTGATCACCTCTATGACAAAATCTCACCTCTGTCCTGCCCCAACCTAGCTACTTTCATCTACAACAGCTCACTGTCTTCCTCCCCAGACAAGCTTGGACCCCCTCACTACACGCAGAATTAGGCCCCGATTGCTACAACCCTGGCAAACAGACGACACCAGAAGCCTCAGAAAACGTAGCCGCGCTCTTGAGCGCCTGTGGCATAAGACTAAGACCCAGGAAGACTTCACACAATATAAATCTGCCCTCCTAAAATACTACTCCTGCCTTCACACTGCCAAACAGACCTACTTTATCACACTCATTAACACCTTCTCATCCAGTCCACGTCAACTCTTCTCTACCTTCAACAATCTACTCTGTCCTCCACTGCCTCCACCCACCAACTCACTCACTGCCCAGGAGATTGCCAATCACTTCAAAACTAAGATTGATACAATTCATGAGGAGATCACCAATGCGCAAAAACCTCCCCCATGCAACACCCCATGTCCACAGATACAATCATTACTTCCCTCATTCAACCCGGCTACTACTACTGAGGTTGCTAAACTTTTATCTAACACTCATCTAACCACCTGCCCCCTGGATCCTGTTCCCTCGCAAATGCTACGCTCACCCTCTGACTCGATTCTACACTCTCTAACTCACATTTTCAACCTCTCCCTCTCTTGTGGCATCTTCCCAAACTCTCTAAAACATGCGCTAGTCACCCCCATACTTAAAAAGCCCTCACTGGACCCCACCAATCTCAACAACCTACGTCCCATCTCCTTACTCTCCTTCTCCTCCAAACTTCTTGAAAGACTGGTCTACAACCGACTAGCTGCAGGTATCATCCCGGTATAACCAATTCAACCCATGGACATCCTACGGTCGGGAAGTGGCGTCACCATTTGATAATTTAGGGTACTGAAGTCTGTCGACGTTTAACAAATGAGTGCAATTTTAAGGCTGGACATGTTGGGTATCTATTTACTCAGCACAACCTTATCTTTGATATTTTACCAATAAAGCACGTAATCTATCGCATTTGTGTGTCCGAAAATTAACTCTAGTGTATTTTTTGCTGAAATTTTGTTCTGGTTAAACCTTTGTGCTAATATGTGACATTAAAAAAAAACTGGAACTACCACCATTTTATTCTCCAGGGTTTCTGCTTTAAGAAAAAAAATAGATCATCTTTTGAGGGGCTTTTAAGCAACCTTCAGGCCCCATTCACACTTCGGGCGGCGGGAACTCGTGTCCATGCTCGCGATTTTGTGCGGGCGGCTCTTTGCGCGATTCTGCTCATTCACTTCAATGGGCTGCCATACGCGCATTTGTCGCCCAAAAGAAGCTCCTGGTCCTTCTTGGGGTGAAAAGCTTCACGTGATTTTTAAAAGTCGCGTTTCACAGCGATCGCACCACAATTCTGTTGCACAACAACTGTGAAAAAAAAAAATCGCATCGTCTTTGTATTGAAATTTGGAATGAATGGCACCTGAACCCGTGTTGTGCATTTTGCACCAGACGCCACGTGATTTGGAATCGCAGGCAGTATCATGGCAATTCCAAAATCGCTAAGTGTGAATGGCGACTTAGACCTAAAATTTTTTTTTTAACCACTTGCCAACCGTATAACATTGATATACAGCGGCAAGCTGGCTGGGCTGCGTCAGATTACGTAGCTATAGTAAAAGAAAAATCGCCGGCAACCCAAAGCTTCTTCTTATAGGAATTTAATTAAGCGCAATAGCAGTGTACAATCCACATAATGCTAACGCGTTTCGGCCGAAGCCTTCCTCATAGCTAGTACGTGATCTGACACTTCCGGGTAGGGGACGCACGCGCGTGCGCGTGGGTGGCGACCCAGCCATGCTGTGATTAAACACAGCAGATGTTGATCACCAGGTGCCGGCCATTGGTTCACTGCCTGCGCCCGGCGATCATCGTGCATTTACACAGGACAGAACCCGGACTATGAAAAACAAGGCAAAGCTCTTTCCTGTCAGAGGGGAAAGTAAGATTTTCTTTCCTCACAAAGCAGGGAATAAATCCCGTCTCTTCCCCTAGTAAAAGCAGCACACAAAGTACACAAACACTGGCTAGGCACACACTTAACCCTTTAATCGCCCCTAGATGTTTACACCCCTTCCCAGTCAGTGTCATTAGTACAGTGACAGTGCAATTTTTTTAGCACTGATCACTGTATTGGTGTCACTGGTTCCCGCAAAGTGTCAGTGTCGGAAAGTCCGCCGCAATATCGCAGTCCCGCTATAAGTCGCTGATTGCCACCATTACTAGTAAAAAAAAAAAAAAAATTCCAGTATATATCCAATAGTTTGTAGACGCTATAACTTTTGCGCAAACCAATCAATATACACTTATTGTTTTTTTGGGGGTTTTTTTTGTTTTTTTTAACCAAAAATACGAAGCACTATACATATTGGCTTAAATTTTATGAAGGAATTAGATTTTTTACATTTTTTTATTGGATATGTTTTATAGCAGAAAGTTAAAAATATTGGGGTTTTTTTTCCCCCAAAATTGTCAGGTTTTTTTGTTTATCCCCTTCCCGCTGAGTGTATGCAGATGTGCGTACTCGGCTTTCCGGGGTTATACCGGGATGATGCCCGCAGCTGCAGGCATCATCCCGGTACCGTTTTGTAGAGCGGGTGATCGGCTATCCATGTACAACAAACGCGCCTAAAAGCGGTTGTACCGGTGGAGCGGCAGGGGACGTCCCCCCCCTCCCGCCGCTCTTACCGGGCCTCCCGGGAGGCCCGATCACCAATTCGCCGCCTCCGGCGGCTGCTGACAGTCTGGAATGAAGCTGCGGGTGGCTTTGTTCCAGCCTTCTAATTGTAAACGCGGAAGCGACGTCATGACGTCACTTCCCGTTTACTCGGCTGCCAATGGCGTGGGTTTTAAAAAAATCTACAGTATTCAGATATGCCGTTTTCGGCGATCTGAATACTGTAAGGTGCAAAGGAGGAATCGGGGGTCTTTTAGACCCCCCGATCCCTTCATAAAGAGGACCTGTCACCACCTATTACTGTCACAAGGGATGTCTACATTCCTTGTGACAGCAATAAAAGTCATCAAAAATTTTTTTTTTAAACACAATTTCTAAATATAAAAATAAATAAAATAAATAAGAAAATTTTTTTTTTAAAGCACCCCCGTCCCCGCGAGCTGACGCATACGGAAGTCGCGCCCGCATATGTAAACGGTGTTCAAATCACACATGTGAGGTATCGCCACGATCGTCAGAGCGAGAGCAATAATTCTAGCACTAGATCTCCTCTGTAACTCTAACCTGGTATCCGTAAAAAAAAAATTTAAAGCGTCGCCTATGAAGATTTTTAGGTACCGTAGTTTGTCACCAATCCATGAGTGCGTGCAATTATAAAGCGTGACATGTTTGGTTTCTATTTACTCGGTGTAACATCATCCTTCACATTATCCAAAAAAATTTGGCTAACTTTACTGTTTGATTTTTTTAAAATTCATGAAAGTGTCCCTTTTCCCAAAAAGTTGCATTTAAAACACCGCTGCACAAATACCGTGTGATATAAAATATTGCAACAATCGCCATTTTATTCTCTAGATTCTCTGCTAAAAAAAATATTATATATATATATATATATATATATATATATATATATAATGTTTGGGGGCTCTAAGTAATTTTCTAGCAAAAAATACGGATTTTAACTTGTAAACACCAAATGTCAAAAATAGGCTTAGTCATGAAAGGGTGACTGCAGGATGATGAAATGCAGGATGTGATTAAAAACCACCAAAAGAAAGCTCTATTTGTTGGAAAAAAAATAGTGGAATAGTGCCCCATCATTGGTGTCAGTGGGAGGAATAGTGCCCCATCATTGGTATCAGTGGGAAGAATAGTGCCCCATCATTGGTATCAGTGAGAAGAATAGTGCCCCATCATTGGTATCAGTGAGAAGAATAGTGCCCCATCATTGGTGTCAGTGGGAGGAATAGTGCCCCATCATTGGTGTCAGTGGGAGGAATAGTGCCCCATCATTGGTGTCAGTGGGAGGAATAGTGCCCCATCATTGGTGTCAGTAGGAGGAATAGTGTCCCATCATTGGTGTCAGTGGGAGGAATAGTGTCCCATCATTGGTGTCAGTGGGAGGAATAGTGTCCCATCATTGGTGTTAGTGGTAGGAATAGTGCCCCATCATTGGTGTCAGTCGGAGGAATAGTGCCCCATCATTGGTGTCAGTGGGAGGAATAGTGCCCCATCATTGGTGTTAGTGGTAGGAATAGTGCCCCATCATTGGTGTCAGTCGGAGGAATAGTGCCCCATCATTGGTGTCAGTGGGAGGAATAGTGCCTCATTGTTTGTGTCAGTGGGGAAAATAGTGCCCCATCATTGGTGTCAGTAGGAGGAATAGTGTCCCATCATTGGTGTCAGTGGGAGGAATAGTGCCCCATCATTGGTGTCAGTAGGAGGAATAGTGTCCCATCATTGGTGTCAGTGGGAGGAATAGTGCCCCATCATTGGTGTCAGTGGGAGGAAAAGTGCCCCATCATTGCTGTCAGTGGGAGGAAAAGTGCCCCATCATTGCTGTCAGTGGGAGGAAAAGTGCCCCAAGGGCCAGATAAAGACAAGCAAAGGCCGCATCCAGCCCCCGGGCCAAAATTTGGAGACCCCTGCCTTAGGAAATGAATTAACAACAGCAAAAGTGACCGGGGGAGCATATAATATATATACACACACACACACACACACACTTAGGCTAGGTTCACATCTATGTGCGTCAGGAACGCGTTCAAAATTGTGCACTTTCCTGCCGCGCTGCCCTTCAGCAGAGGTGCGGCGGTGCCATTAATTGCACCACGCGGCTTGGTGCGGCGCATTTTTGGAAAAGTTTTTCTTGAGTATAGGGCAGCCATTGAAATTAACAGACTGCCCTACACCCGACGCGCGCAATCGCGCATGCGCTCAGTCACTGTACGTGTGAACCAAGCCTTGCCCCTCTACAATGTCATAGTGCCAGACAAACCACATCCAATACATAAAATATCACAACTCACCCAACTCAGCAGCAGAATGAACAACGTATTCTTCATGGTGAGAAGAGAGCTATGGAGAGGATACAAAGTATCGAGTCATGGATCACCAATTGTTAGTGTGACGTTCGGTGATCTTCGTCCTCCAGACACTGAAACTAAAGACATTAACAGGCACCACTCAAGTCAGCTGCACGCTTTTGGCTGTGTCGGCCACGCCCCCCTGCGCCTATCATCTAAATCAAAACCCACACTAAGGGGAAGTGCGTTGACATCAATCCTCGGGTCTAACCACAGCACATTTCTGAAAAATGACTTACTACAGAGGAAGAAACGTTGAACATTAAATACAAAATAAACCCGGATGCCTTCTGACTAGCGATAACTATCGGGTTACCTGAAATACCGCCGCAGCAATACACAATAATTAGCGGCCAATTAATATTTTGCGTGAGCGATTATATATATACACACACACACAGTATCTCACAGAAGTGAGTACACCCCTCACATTTTTGTAAATATTTTATTCTATCTTTTCATGTGACAACACTGAAGAAATGACACTTTGCTACAATGTAAAGTAGTGAGTGTACAGCTTGTATAACAGTGTAAATTTGCTGTCCTCTCAAAATAACTCAACACACAGCCATTATTGTCTAAACCGCTGGCAACAAAAGTCAGTACACCCCTAAGTGAAAATGTCCAAATTGGGCCCAAAGTGTCAATATTTTGTGTGACCACCATTATTTTCCAGCACTGCCTTAACCCTCTTGGGCATGGAGGTCACCAGAGCTTCACAGGTTGTCACTGGAGTCCTCTTCCACTCCTCCATGACGACATCACGGAGCTGGTGGATATTAGAGACCTTGCGCTCCTCCACCTTCTGTTTGAGGATGTCCCACAGATGATCAATAGGATTTAGGTCTGGAGACATGCTTGGCCAGTCCATCACCTTTACCCTCAGCTTCTTTAGCAAGGCAGTGGTCACCTTGGAGGTGTGTTTGGGGTCGTTATCATGTTGGAATACTGCCCTGCGGCCCAGTCTCTGAAGGGAGGGGATCATGCTCTGCTTCAGTATGTCACAGTACATGTTGGCATTCATGGTTCCCTCAATGATCTGTAGCTCCCCAGTGCCGGCAGCACTCATACAGCCCCAGACCATGACACTCCCACCACCATGCATGACTGTGGACAAGACACACTTGTCTTTGTACTCCTTACCTGGTTGCCGCCACACACGCTTGTCACCATCTGAACAAAAAACGACGGTTACTTACCGATACTTCCCTGAAGGCTTGGGTACCACAAAAATATGGGAGTAAAAGCCTTGGTAAAGCTGGCTGTTTGGAACCAGAACTACCACCTATTGTTCTACTAATTCCTGAATCCCATCTAATAGGGCTTTCTTTTTTGATGCATCAT
Organism: Lithobates clamitans; assembly: GCA_037952925.1. Taxonomy (NCBI): domain Eukaryota; kingdom Metazoa; phylum Chordata; class Amphibia; order Anura; family Ranidae; genus Lithobates; species Lithobates clamitans. The sequence goes on along the minus strand of JBBGZY010001985.1, from coordinate 30,203 downwards.
TAACATGATCATAGGTGGAGGCTCTGATGAGAATTCTAGGTGGTAGCCTTCCCTGATCAGACTGATGATGTAAGGACTGTCTAAAATCTTCTCCCACTGAGGGATGAAATGAGACACTCTGCCCCCTACCCCGATTCTGGCGTCACTTGGGATCTTTTCTGTTTTGGCCTGGAGAGGAAAAGAGCAAATTACCTTTTTGCCTGCCCCTACCATAACCCCACCTTCTGTTGGACTCTTGTTGATTTTTGTCTCGATGGGCCTCGAAAAAAATTCTTCTACTTTTCCCGTTTGGGTTTGACAGGAAATTCCTTCCCTTTTTCTGAGGACCTAGATAAAACATCATCAAGGCCTGAGCCAAACAACAAAGATCCTTCGAAGGGCAACCCACACAGTTTGGCCTTAGAGGTAAGATCCCCTTCCCAGGCTTTTACCCATATGGCCCCCTGGCCAAGTTGATCGGTGCTCCTGTTTTTGCAAAGGCTTTAACGGAATCCACTGCCGCGTCAGCCAGGAATGCTACAGCCTTCCCTATCACTGAAAGGGAATATCCTGAGACTTATTTCCTTGGGAGAAGTGTCTACTAAGCTTCTCTATCCAGAAGTCTGCATTTCTGGCAATGCAGGTTGCTGCTAATGCAGGGGTCATAGCCGAGGCATTGGCCTCCCAGGCTTTTTTCAACAAGGACTCTGACTTTTGGTCCATTGCGTCCCGGATGTTCCCAGAGTCCTCAAAGGAGAGGTCAGACTTTTTTGTCACCTGGGAAAGCGTGGCGTTCAACTTAGGGACCTTTAAGAATTTTTCCCCTTCCTCCTCCTTGAAGGGGAGCCTTCTCTTCCAGGTTTTAGGACTGACCAAACTCCTTTCAGGAAATTTCCACTCCTGAAGAACCACGTCTTTTAGAGACTGGTGTAGGGAAAATACCCTAGCCTGGCTTTTAACCAACCCCCTGTACATCTTATCCTGTGCAGAGGTTCAGGAATTTCTTCAGTGGCATAGATAGCCTGAGAGGAGTCCCTCCAAGTCCTCTAAGCCGAAGAGGTGACTCCTTAACTTGATGTCTTCTACATCACTATCCGGACCTAAGCCGGCCTCTTCTTCTGAAGAGAGCTCAGATATCGCCTGGCTTTCTGCTTCCTCTATCTCATCCTCTGAAGCCCCTAAGAGAGAGATAAAGATATATGTTATGATTTGGTTTCCTTCAGAAATTACATTGATTTTAAAAACAGAATGTTAAAAACGAGTTAAAATTTCGAACGTTCTTTCATTCAGCGAATGTACAAATATTTTTCGTCTGAATTTTCTCGTCTGAGAATTGATCGGTGTGGCCAGCGTAAGGCTCGGTGCACACCTATGCAGTTTGCATTCGATCTGTTTCTGCAGTGCTTTTTGATTTTTGCGCATGTGATTTTACTGCGATTTGCGTTTTTTTTTTTTTTTTAGCCAGTTCGTTGTCGGTCATATTGGAGGACACGGGTTGCTGTAGGGGCGCATTGCATGCTTTCCTGCAGCTTCTCCATTGAAGTGTATTGAACAGAAGAGGCGCCGTTTTGCGTTGAAGAGGGAGTCCCTGACCCTTTCCAAATACGTTGCGGCTGGGGGGGGGGGGCATGGACGTGAACGTGTCTCATGGGAGGCCATGTGGATGAACTGTGGTGCGTTTCTGCGAAGGGCACATGAATGTGGACCAGGTCTAAGACGTTTATTAACATAACGGGGTTTGGAAGGCTAGGGTTGGCCCTTTGTGGCGCGGATAATCACTTCTGTAAGGGGTTCAATTTTTTTTTACTGTAGAACTGTGAAAGTAATATTTACAGTGGCGATTGTTTGCTCTTTTTGTACTATAGAGGGCTAATTTTTTTTTTTTTTTTTAACCCCATTGTGTTACTGGCCAATTGATCGATTGTGAAAGTAGTAGTCCATTGATTTCGTGGTTGATTGCTTGTCGATTGGTTGTTTCAGCCCTAGTATGAATCGGTCTCTTTGTAAAACTACCAACTGTGGATTGTGAGCTTCGTAATTAGACCTGTAAACACTGGCTACATTGTAACTGCTACAAATCATATTGAAATTAGGTGTCCCTCAGCTGACTGCCTCCTGTACTGCAAGAATAAATCCCTGGAGGGCAGGGCCGGATTAACATAGGGGCTGATGGAGCTGCAGCTCCAGGCCCCTGCCTTAAAATCGGCCCTCACAGTCAGCAGTAAAAGGCCGATTTTCTCTGTCCAAAAACTTCTATGGGACAGGAGAAGCTGTGTATAAATGGAGGGGTGTCTGGCTGCATCTGTGTTTGCTCACTGTGTTTATTACATTGTCACAGTGCACAGTTCCCCCCCCTACACAAATGGGAGAGGCTGAGTCGGCTCTGCCCCTCCCCTTCCCTCTCTCACTCTGTGAAGTCTGTGGCTGTGCAGTGAAGGATCCGTGTGGGTGGGAAATTATGAACAGAACAGCGGCAGATATCTGAGTGATGAGCCTCCAGGGACCATCCAAATGTGAGCTCAGTGACTCTGATCTCCCTTCCCCTTATTTTTATCTTATTCCTCCAGCAGTAGCTCTTATAACTGCAGCCAAAGTGTTTAGAATTGTGTCCTCAGCCTGTGGTAGTACTCGGTCCCTTGTGCTTTTAGGTGGGTTCACACTCATTTGCTGTGTTTTGGCCCATTGCTGGTGTATCCACAGTTTTCCTGCGTTTTACTCACAGTCCTATTGATTTCTATTAGGTTGTGTGTTTTTTTCTGAAAGTGCACCAAAATTCCTGCATGCTGCATATTATCTTTGGCGCACTGTCAGAAAATGCAGCAAAACCTGCAACCTGATATATATCAATAGGACTGCAGCTAAAACTGCAGATACACAAGCAGTGCGGCCGACTGCAGCACACCAGTGTGAGCCCAAAGGCTTGTACACACAACCCCCTGTAGAACTTGGTCTGATCAATACTCCTGGCATACACACACACATGGCCATACCATCCCAGCTCAGCAGGGGTAGGGGCTCCAGGGATTTGATTGACTATGCAGGCCCTGTCCCTCCTATCTGTCTGGGCAGAGTTCTGGAGGCAGTGACAGGCTGCTGGTGGCAAGTGGCACACTCTATCTGGTTGCATGCTGCTGGTGGCAAGTGGCACACTGTGTCTGGTGGCAGGCTGCTGACTGTATCTGGTGGCAGGTGGCACACTGTATCTGGTGGCAGGCTTCTGTTGGCAAGTGGCACACCATATCTGATGGCAGGCTGCTGGTGGCAAGTGGCACACTGTATCTGGTGGCAAGTGGCACACTGTATCTGGTGGCATGCTGCTGGTGGCAAGTGGCACACTGTATCTGGTGGCAGGCTGCTGGTGGCAAGTGGCACACTATCTGGTGGCAAGTGGCACACCATATCTGGTGGAATGCTGCTGGTGGCAAGTGGCACACTGTATCTGGTGGCAGGCTGCTGGTGGCAAGTGGCACACTGTGTCTGGTAGCAGGCTGTGGGTGGCAAGTAGCACACCATATCTGGGGCAGGCTGCTGGTGGCAAGTGGCACACTGTATCCGGTGGCATGCTGCTTGTGGCAAGTGGCACACTGTATCTGGTCGCAGGCTGCTGTTGGCAAGTGGAACACCATATCTGGTGGCAAGTGGCACAGTGTATCTGGTGACAGACTGTTGGTGGCAAGTGGCACACTGTATCTGGTGACAGGCTGCTTGTGGCAAGTGGCACACTGTATCTGGTGACAAGTGGCACACTGTATCTGGTGGCAAGTGGCACACTGTATCTGGTGGCAGGCTGCTGGTGACAAGTGGCATACTATCTGGTGGCAAGTGGCACACCATATCTGGTGGCATGCTGCTGGTGGCAAGTGGCACACCATATCTGGTGGCATGCTGCTGGTGGCAAGTGGCACACTGTATCTGGTCGCAGGCTGCTGTTGGCAAGTGGAACACCATATCTGGTGGCAGATTGCTGGTGGCAAGTGGCACAGTGTATCTGGTGACAGACTGTTGGTGGCAAGTGGCACACTGTATCTGGTGACAGGCTGCTTGTGGCAAGTGGCACACTGTATCTGGTGGCAAGTGGCACACTGTATCTGGTGGCAGGCTGCTGGTGGCAAGTGGCATACTATCTGGTGGCAAGTGGCACACCATATCTGGTGGCATGCTGCTGGTGGCAAGTGGCACACCATATCTGGTGGCATGCTGCTGGTGGCAAGTGGCACACTGTATCTGGTGGCAGGCTGCTGGTGGCAAGTGGCACACTGTGTCTGGTAGCAGGCTGTGGGTGGCAAGTAGCACACCATATCTGGTGGCAGACTGCTTGTGGCAAGTGGCACACTGTATCTGGTCGCAGGCTGCTGTTGGCAAGTGGAACACCATATCTGGTGGCAGGCTGCTGGTGGCAAGTGGCACACTGTATCTGGTGGCAAGTGGAACACTGTATCTGGTGGCAGGCTGCTGGTGGCAAGTGGCATACTATCTGGTGGCAAGTGGCACACCATATCTGGTGGCATGCTGCTGGTGGCAAGTGGCACACCATATCTGGTGGCATGCTGCTGGTGGCAAGTGGCACACTGTATCTGGTGGCAGGCTGCTGGTGGCAAGTGGCACACTGTGTCTGGTAGCAGGCTGTGGGTGGCAAGTAGCACACCATATCTGGTGGCAGACTGCTTGTGGCAAGTGGCACACTGTATCTGGTCGCAGGCTGCTGTTGGCAAGTGGAACACCATATCTGGTGGCAGGCTGCTGGTGGCAAGTGGCACAGTGTATCTGGTGGCAAGTGGCACACCGTATCTGGTGGCATGCTGCTGGTGGAAAGTGACACACTGTATCTGGTGGCAGGCTGCTGGTGGCAAGTGGCACACTGTATCTGGTGGTAAGTGGCACACTGTATCTGGTGGCATGCTGCTTGTGGCAAGTGGCACACTGTATCTGGTGGCAGGCTGCTGTTGGCAAGTGACACACCATATCTGGTGGCAGGCTGCTGGTGGCAAGTGGCACACCGTATCTGGTGGCATGCTGCTGGTGGAAAGTGACACACCGTATCTGGTGGCATGCTGCTGGTGGCAAGTGGCACACTGTATCTGGTGGTAAGTGGCACACTGTATCTGATGGAAGGCTGCTGGTGGCAAGTGGCACACTGTATCTGGTGGCAGGTTGCCGGTGGCAAGTGGCACACTGTATCTGGTGGCAGGTGTTAAGTGGCACACTGTATCTGATAGCAGGCTATGGGTGGCATCTGGCGGCAGGCGATGGTGGCAAGTGACAAGCTCAGGTTCCCACTGATTCTGCATCATGATGAGTTGAACTATTTCACTATATATTACAATGTAGTAATAGAAATAATGGAATTTGATCATCCTGACGCCATATCAAGCATAGTGTCAGGATGATTTTAAGTGCTAACACCAGCCATTTGCCCGAAAAATCACCCCCGCCACCTATTTCCCCATCAAACCCAAGACTACATCCCCCCTCATCTTTTTTTTGGGAAGGGGGGGATGTCCCTGAATGGCAGTTTGGAAATGTGGTCGCCCTATGTTGCTGCTGGTGAGAGACTGCATAGCAGGTGGTATTGGTGGTGTTGCTGCTGCTCAGAGGCTGCACGGCTGATATTACTGGTGAGAGTAGATTTAATTTGTTTTAGCAAAAAATGTTTGCATTTTCATATTGTTTCCATAAAAAGGCCCACCAAAATCCTCAGCACCAGGCCCATGATGCTCTTAATCTGGCCCTGCTGGAGGGTAAGAGTTTTTGTTTTAAAAAAATTGCCCCCGTATCTTGTAAACAGCCAGCTACTAATCCAGCTGTAGCCATCGAACATTCTCAGTCGTCTAAAACAAAGCTGTTCGTTCCAAAATCCTGAGAATGCATCCATACGGGCTGAGAAGGGGCTAAAAAAATTAGATGGATCTTTGAAAGAGTTTCAACCTTACAAAACAGATGTTATGGGTTTAACCCCTTTAATACCGGGCATTTTCACCCCCTTCCTGCCCAGACTGTTACACTTTGAATGACAATTGCGCGGTCATGCAACACTGTACCCATATGACATTTTGATAACATTTTTTTCCCCACAAATAGAGCTTTCTTTTGGTGGTATTTGATCACCTCTGCGGTTTTTATTTTTTTGCGCTATAAACAAAAAAAGAGCGAGAATTTTGAAAAAAAAAAAAAAACACAATTTTTTTTTACTTTTTGCTATAATAAATATCCCATTAAAAAAAAAAATTTTTTCCCTCAGTTTAGACCGATATGTATTCTACATATTTTTTTTTTTTACCAAAAATATCGCAATAAGTGTATATTGTTTGGTTTGCGCAAAAGTTATAGCGTCTACAAAATAGGGGATAAATTTATGGTATTTTTATTGTTATTTTTTTTTTTTACTAGTAATGGCGGCGATCTGCAATTTCTATCGGGACTGCGATATTGCGGCGGACACTTTTGACACTTTTGACACTATTTTGGGACCTTTCGCATTTATACAGCGATCAGAGCTATAAAAATGCACTGATTACTGTGTAAATGTGACTGGAAGGGAAGGGGTTAAAACAAGGGGGTGATGTTTCCTAGGGCGTGATTCTAACTGTAGGGGGCGGCGGACTCACAAGGGGAGGAGACAGATCGGTGTTCCTCTGTACTGGGAACACACCAGTGGTGGATCTGTGTTTACACACACAGATCCACGGTCCTGCTGTGTTCACGGGCAATCGCGGGTGCCCAGCGGACATCGTGGCCACCAGGCACACGCATGGGGTGCCTAGTGACGCGGCGCCCCCTAGAGGCTCAGGAAGAAAAGACGTCATATGACGGCGGCCCGGGGGGGGGGGGGGGGGACAAAGGGTTCCTGCCGCCGTCATATGACTATGCTCGGTAGGGAAGTGGTTAAGAAGTACAGGTCATTATAGAAAAGATGCTGATATGTGTGATGTCTGGAGGTCGTCTTTAACCTACCTAATTGTGTGTGTGTGGAATATGGAATATATGTTGTGTTGTCTAAGTCTGAGGTCTGCTGTCTCAACTGCTGAGAACCCACCCAAATGACGCCCCTCCCCCCCCCCCCTTCTTTCTCACCAGATCTGTGAGACATGTGAATTACCTGAGCCAAGATAATTATCTGTAATAGTGAATTGAAAGGCGCATTTATTAAAATGTGTTTGTTTTCCAGGGAGACAGTTCTGTGAGAGTTTTGTGGTGAGGTATTATGATTTGTTGATAAATGGTACCGCTAAAAGATTTATTACAAGTTGCTAATTTTTTTTCTCACCATGGTGAATACAATTTTTTTTGGGGGGGGGGGAATTATTGGTGTACCATAAAACAAAAATCCACATGGTATTAATATGTATTAAGTAATACAAATTAATAATAAGTTGAGCTCAACAATTTTTGGAATGTTAAAAAAGTGCACTGTTTATGTAATGTAATGTATATTTGTGTTTCATATATGCATATGTCTTGTTACAGGTATATAACCATTGTTTTTTTGTTTCTAGGCAAAAAATGGAATGTTTATTACTACATTTTATTGGTGTTTTATTCCTCAGATTCGATAATTGGGTTTCATGGCTTTCAGAACAAAAGGAAATCACGGCCTCCATAGACAACTTTATACAAAAATTGGTTTTCTTTCTCCTGGTTTGTGGGGTTTATGTGGCCTGTTTTGTACTATTTGTCAGTCCATTCGGCTGTGTTTTGGACTCAGAGGCGGCTCTCTAATTAGGCAAATTAGGCGGTCGCCTAAGGCCTCGCACTCACAGGGGCCTCGCGGCCGCCTAATTTGCCTGTTCTCAATCACTGAAGTTGACGCCAGCGGCTCCACCTACCCCCACTGGGACTCTGTGGCTTAGGAGCTGACGGACAAATCGGATACTGCCCACAGCCTGAGGAATAGCGGCCTCATCATGGAGCGTCCCAGTCCGTGGGGCCTCATGTGTAAGTTTTGCCTAAGGCCTCACAAAGCCTAGAGCCGCCTCTGTTTGGACTACCTAGTGTGTGTGGTACTGTGGTTCTGATCCAACATGTATGAAGCTCTGGTGTGAACGACTTTCTAATTACCATGCCCCATTTTGTGTATGTATATACAGCGTCTCACAAAAGTAAGTACACCCCTCACATTTTTGTAAATCTTTTCTTCTATATTTTCATGTGACAACACTGAAGAAATAACACTTGGCTACAATGTAAAGTAGTGAGTGTACAGCTTGTGTAACAGTGTAAATTTGCCGTCCCCTCAAAATAAGGCCCCTTTCACAAGTGCGGACAGTATGAAATATGGACATACATGCATCCCTATGGGATAGCGGGTGTCAGCGGATGAACCGCTATGGTCCGATTCTGCAGACGGCGGAAAATCCTATTTTTCTATCCGTCTGCAGAGCGGATCGGATGAACATGGACAGACGGTCCGTGTTCATCCGATCCTCCATAGGGGAGAGCGGAGATCTGACAGGGCGGTCCCTGCACAGTGTGCAGGGACCGCCCTGTCATCCGCCGGCTCAGTGGGGATCAACGGAGTGATCCCCGCTGAGCAAGCGGATGATCACGGGGCGGAAAGGACCCTAACTCAACACACAGCCATTAATGTCTAAAACACTGGCAACAAAAGTGAGTACACCCCTAAGTGAAAATGTCCAAATTGGACCCAATTAGCCATTTTCCCTCCCCCGGTGTCATGTGACTTGTTAGTGTTACAAGGTCTCAGGTGTGAATGGGGAGCAGGTGTGTTCAATTTGGTGTTATCGCTCTCACTCTCTCATACTGGTCACTGGAAGTTCAACATGGCGCCTCATGGCAAAGAACTCTCTGAGGATCTGAAAAAAGAATTATAAAAGAAAGAGGATGAGAGGGGTGAGTGGCGCTTGTGCCAAATAATGATCTACCAGATCACTCTTTAGTGGCTAAGTAGTTAAAAAACACAGTGATATTGTGATAAGAATTACAACAAAACAGTTAACAGAATAGCGGTAGTGTGATAATTATGATCGCTCGCCTACACCAGTAGGGAAATGCTAAAGCCATCTGAGTGTGGGCACCAATCCTACACAGGAAAACCACAAATATAATTAACCTTTATAAATTAGTGGATCCCATAATACTTTGTACAAATGATAATGAATCCTCTCCTTATATCAATGTGTAGCGCTGGTAGATTTTTATCTACCGCTGATAGGTAAATTTAGTGGGTCACTTATTATAGGAAGTTAGATTTGCCTCTGTTCCAGCTTGGCTGAGTTGCATGTAGTTCCACATTGTGCCGGTGGGTGTCGTTGTCGCCATGGGCCAGTGTTGGAAAGGCAATGTGTTGAAGCGTATGAGTGCTCCTCTTTCCCGGAGATAACTCGGTGGAGGTGGTCCTCCGAGTTGCATTCTGGGAGAGGGTATTTATGGGACAGACGCCATCTTTGGGAGTTCGTTTTTCAGCCACCTGCTGGCCCTCCTGGCCGACAGGTATGCATTAAGAGTACCACTTCGTGGTCCTCCGTTCCGGAGGCCCACGTCGCTGCGGCGTGTGGGTGGGCCCAGAAGCCTGTCTGGGGCCTACCACAGCGGCAGAGGAACGGTCCTGAGCTGTCTATCCTGAGAGAAGAAGCTGGACAACCGAGAAGATCCCAGGGGAGGACCCATCATGGAAGGATCATGCAGAGAGCTGGTCTGGAGAGGGGCCTGGTGACTCGGTTGGAGGACGTATCCTAAAGTAGTTTTACCGCATAGTAAATGTAAATATTCATAAATGTAACAATTTCTCCTTTTTATGAGGATTATGAATATTTACATTCACTACAACTAGGATTCGGAATATTTACTACAACTCGGATATCCCAAGGCTGCTGGAGGAACTGCAGAGGCTGACACCAGTGGTTAACTAGCTACCTTAAGGAGTTACATACGTATTACCCCTGTAGGGGTAGTAGGATCTGGTGAGTGGGGACCCTTGAGGGGGAGCACGCAAGTCACCTGTAAGATTCTATATGCTCTCTGTGAACAGTCACTTTCATTGGGATGAATGTACTTATGCGTTTTTTATATACGGTGCGATAAATTGCATTTTGGTGCGATTTTTTAATTTCGCCGCAATTTTTTGCATTTTTTTTCTGTTTTTTGGTGCGTTTTCTTGCATTTTTTTTTTCTTTTGTTGCTTTCTGGGTCTAAATACATCTTGAATTCGGGGTTTGGACACTATATTGAACGCACCTATGTGTTTTTTGTATACGGTGCGATAAATTGCATTTTGGTGCGATTTTTAATTTTGGTGCGATTTTTTTTTGTATTCTTTCTGTTTTTTTGGTTTTTGTTTCCTGGGGCTACATACATTTTGAATTTAGGGTTTGAACCTTATATGTACTGTTATAAGCAGAGGATCACTCTACTGTCATGCAACTTATGTTTGGATTTTATATGCATTGATATGAGGAGAGGATTCATTATCATTTGTACAAAGTATTATGGGATCCACTAATTTATAAAGGTTAATTATATTTTTGGTTTTCCTGTGTAGGATTGGTGCCCACACTCAGATGGCTTTAGCATTTCCCTACTGGTGTAGGCGAGCTGTCATAATTATCACACTACCGCTATTCTGTTAACTGTTTTGTTGTAATTATTATCACAATATCACTGTGTTTTTTTAACTACTTAGCCACTAAAGAGTGATCTGGTAGATCACTATTTGGCACACAGGTAGCGCCACTCACCCCTCTCATCCTCTTTCTTTTATAATTTAGAGCCCTCCTACGGGGGGCTATTTGGGGAGGCTGCAACCTTCATACACGTCCTAAGCGCAGACCCTCTTAACCTATTTACTGAAAAAAGAATTGTTGCTCTACATCAGGGATATGCAATTAGCGGACCTCCAGCTGTTACAGAACTACAAGTCCCATGAGGCATAGCAAGACTCTGGCAGCCACAAGCATGACACCCAGAGGCAGAGGCATGATGGGACTTGTAGTTTGGCAACAGCTTGAGGTCCGCTAATTGCTTATCCCTGCTCTACATAAAGATGGCCTAGGCTATAAGAAGATTGCCAAGACCCTGAAACTGAGCTGCAGCACGGTGGCCAAGACCATACAGCGGTATAACAGGACAGGTTCCACTCAGAACAGGCCTCGCCATGGTCCACCAAAGAAGTTGAGGTCACGTGCTCAGCGTCAAATCCAGAGGTTGTCTTTGGGAAATAGACGTATGAGTGCTGCCGGCACTGGGGAGCTACACTTCATTGAGGGAACCATAAATGCCAACATGTACTGTGACATACTGAAGCAGAGCATGATCCCCTCCCTTCAGAGACTGGGCCGCAGGGCAGTATTCCAACATGATAACCACCCCAAACACACCTCCAAGATGACCACTGCCTTGCTAAAGAAGCTGAGGGTAAAGGTGATGGACTGGCCAATCATGTCTCCAGACATAAACCCTATTGATCATCTGTGGGACATCTTCAAATGGAAGGTGGAGGAGCACAAGGTCTCCAACATCCACCAGCTCTGTGATGTCTTCATGGAGGAGGGGAAGAGGACTCCAGTGACAACCTGTGAAGCTCTGGTGACCTCCATGCCCAAGGGGGTTAAGGCAGTGCTGGAAAATAATGGTGGCCACACAAAATATTGACACTTTGGACCCAATTTGGACATTTTCACTTAGGGGTGATTTTCAAAAAAAAAAAAATGTAAAAAAAAATTATATATATATTAATTAAGGTATGTGTATATATATATTTTTATAGGAACGTGTGTACTTAATATTTTATGTCTTAGCTTACTTCTTTTCACTGCCTCTCAAAAGCTGTTTGATGTCTTCAATGGTTTAGTTGATAACTAAGTTACCCCATTGTTTGAAGAGATGCCCCATCAGACATTATGTCTTCACTTGGTCTTGGAGGCTTGATATGCTAATTTCGGGAACTGGTTATATTGAGATCAAAGAGGGCTAACTATTTTAGGGCAGACACAGAGGCACCAAAGAGTCTAATGTTTGAGCATGATGGCAAACTAGAATTGAACTTACAGCCAATCAGAATTTGATACAACTCTGAACCAATGACAAGGTAACGGGGGGGGGGGGAGGGGGGGTCAGAACCTGGATTGGTGAGAATAGGGGCAGAAGGGGGGTATAAAAGACAGTACAGAGAGCTACTCACTTCCTCTTCCTCTCGGTGTCTGTAACCTCCTCCCCCCCGCAAGAATGGTACCATAAGGGCCCTTTCACACTGGGGCGGAGGCGGTAAAGCGCCGCTATTGTAAGCGGCACTTTACCGTCAGTATTTGGCCGCTAGCGGAACGGTTTTACCCCCCGCTAGCGGCCGAGAAAGGGTTAAAAACCACCAGAAAGCCCCTCTGCAGAGTATAGCCGCGCTGTCCCATTGATTTCAATGGCCAGGAGCGGTGAAGGAGCGCTATACACTCCACTCCTTCATCTCTCCGAAGATGCTGCGGGGGATTGAAAACGTCCGGACCGCCTGCACAAATACCATTTTGGGGGCGACCTGTGAGAAGCTCTGAGGCAGCAGGTTAGTGCAGCCCTCACCGGCAGTCCTAAACCTGGCTTCACAGGGGTACATCCGACTCTTTTTAGTCTTCCGGTCAGAGGAAAAAAAAACAAACGTTTCGCTGTGGGAGAAACACAATCAATACTGAGGGACAAGGGAAGTCCTGGAAGGTGAGAAATAAGTTTATCTTGGTCTCATCAGACCACAGGACATGGTTCCAGTAATCCATGTCCTTAGTCTGCTTGTCTTCAGCAAACTGTTTGTGGTCTTTCTTAAGCATCATCTTTAGAAGAGGCTTCCTTCTGGGACGACAGCCATGCAGACCAATTTTATGCAGTGTGCGGCGTATGGTCTGAGCACTGACAGGCTGACCCCCCACCCCTACAACCTCTGCAGCAATGCTGGCAGCACTCATACGTCTATTTCCCAAAGACAACCTCTGGATATGACGCTGAGCACGTGACCTCAACTTCTTTGGTGGACCATGGTGAGGCCTGTTCTGAGTGGAACCTGTCCTGTTATACCGCTGTATGGTCTTGGCCACCGTGCTGCAGCTCAGTTTCAGGGTCTTGGCAATCTTCTTATAGCTTAGGCCAATGATGGTGAACCTTGGCACCCCAGATGTGTTGGAACTACATTTCCCATGATGCTCAACTACACTGCAGAGTGCATGAGCATCATGGGAAATGTAGTTCCAAAACATCTGGGGTGCCAAGGTTCGCCATCACTGGCCTAGGCCATCTTTATGTAGAACAACAATTCTTTTTTTTCAGATCCTCAGGGAGTTCTTTGCCATGAGGTGCCATGTTGAACTTCCAGTGACCAGTATGAGAGAGTGAGAGCGATAACACCAAATTTAACACACCTGCTCCCCATTCACACCTGAGACCTTGTAACAATAACGAGTCACATGACACCGGGGAGGGAAAATGGCTAATTGGGCCCAATTTGGACATTTTCACTTAGGGGTGTACTCACTTTTGTTGCCGGCGGTTTAGACATTAATGGCTGTGTGTTGAGTTATTTTGAGGGGACAGCAAATTTACACTGTTATACAAGCTGTACACTCACTACTTTACATTGTAGACAAGTGTCATTTCTTCAGTGTTGTCACATGAAAAGATAGAAGAAAAGATTTACACAAAATGTGAGGGGTGTACTTACTTTTGTGAGATACTGTGTGCCATCAGTCTCCCATTAGATTTCCCTTCACTTCCTGTCCCACAGCCAAGACAGGAAGTGAGTGGGAATTTACATTGTTAGTCAGGTTGAAAAAAAAGACACAAGTCCATCCAGTTCTACCATAAAAATAAATGAATAAAAAATAATATCATACAATCCCATATACAGAATCCTTCACCCACAGTTGATCCAGAGGAAGGAGAAAAACCCCAGCAGAGCATGATCCAATTTGCTACAGCAGGGGGAAAAATTCCTTCCCGATTCCCAGAGAGGCAATTGGATTTTCCCTGGATCAACTTTACCTATAAATGTCAGTACCCAGATATATTATGTATATTTAGGAAATAATCCATGCCTTTCTTAAAGCAATCTACTGAGCTGCTCAGAACCACCTCTGGAGGGAGTCTATTCCACATCTTCACAGCTCTATTGCCCCGTACACACGATCGGACATTCCGACAACGAAATCCATGGACTTATTTCCGACGGATGTTGGCCCAAATTTGTCTTGCATACACACGGGTCGCACAAATGTTGACGGAAATTCCGAACGTCAAGAACGCGGTGACGTACAACACGTACGACGAGCCGAGAAAAATGAAGTTCAATAGCCCAGTGCGGCTCTTCTGCTTGAGTCCGATCATGCGTGGAACTTTTGTGCGTCGGAATTGTGTACACACGATCGGAATTTCCAACAACGGATTTTGTTGTCGGAAAATTTGAGAACCAGCTCTCAAATTTTTGTTGTCGGAAATTCCGACAAAAAATGTCCGATGGAGCCCACACACAGTCGACAAGCTCACATCGAACATTTGTTGTCGGAAAATCCGATCGCGTGTACGCCGCATTACTGTGAAGAAACTTTTCCGTATTTGGAGATGAAAACCCTAGTTAGACTTACCGGTAACGGTATTTCTGCGAGTCTTTCAGGACAGCACCTGGAGAGAGCGCAGCTCCACCCACTTTCCCAGGAAACACTGCAGTCAGTTTCTTTAAAGACCGGGCACTTCCACCATGGCCTCAGTTGTTCATAGAGTACCTCCAGCCATGCTGAAATTAGATAAGCAGAACACAGCAATAACACATCTTACAACCTCAAAACTTAGGGTGGGTCATCGGCGCTGTCCTGAAAGACTCGTAGAAATACCGTTACCGGTAAGTCTAACTAGGGTTTTCTCCCCTCGTCTTTCAGGACAGCACCTGGAGATGATAAAAGAGTACTTACTCTAGGGTGGGACCACCGCCTGCAGGACCTTCCTGCCAAACGACTGTTCCGCTGCTGATAGCAAGTCCAATCTGTAGTGGCGGGTGAAGGTGGAGAAACTTGTCCACGTGGCCGCTTTACAGATCCGACCCGGGGAAGCCCCTGCCCTCTCTGCCCAGGACGTTGCTACTGCACTTGTTGAATGGGCTACTACCCCCTTAGGGGGCTCTGCTCCTGAAGCTTTATAAGCTTCGCTGATGGCCATTCTGAGCCATCTACCTATGGTGCTTTTGGATGCTCTATACCCCTTCCGTGGACCAGAGAAGAGAACAAAGAGCGAATCTGATCTTCTAAAATCTTTCGTTATCTCTATATAGTGTAATAAACACCTTCTCACGTCCAGGGAATGGAAAGACCTCTCCTTAGCACTGGACGGGTTAGGACAAAAGGTAGGGAGAATTATCTCTTGTTCCCTATGAAATGCTGATGCCACCTTTGGCAAGAAACCCGGGTCAGTTTTTAGCACTACCCGGTCTGGAAAAATATAACAAAAGGGTTCTCTTATGGAAAGAGCTTGTAACTCGCTTACTCTCCTAGCTGAAGTTACTGCTACTAACAGGACTATCTTTAACGACCATAGCCTGATTGATGCTTCCTCTGGAGGTTCAAAAGGCCCTTTGATTAGACCCCGCAGAACCACAGACAGGTCCCATCTAGGAAAAAACTTAAAAAGGTACTGGCCTAGCTCTGGCCAGTGCCTTGAAAAACCTAATAATAAGCGGCTCCCTTGATAATTGTCTCTCAAGGAAAACCGATAATGCAGCTACCTGCACTTTTAGGGTGCTAGCTGCCAACCCCATCTCCATTCCCTCATGGAGGAACTCTAGCACTGGAGCAATTTCCTGTGGCGAAAGTATCCTAGTCGCACACCAGCTATTAAATCGCTTCCACGTTTTGAAGTAGATGGCCCTGGTAACCTCCTTACGACTATTCAGCAGGGTAGAGACCAGCTTATCTGAAAGGCCCTTATTTTTTAACATCTGCTCCTCAGTAACCAACCTGTCAACCTGAGATGCTGGGTATTTGGGTGATGAAGGGGGCCCTGCGTTAGGAGGTCCTTCCGAAGCGGAAGCTCCCAATAAGGTTCCACCGCCATCCCCTGTATTGTTGCGAACCAAGCCCGTTTGGGCCAGAAAGGAGCCACCAGAATCATAGTCGTGTTCTCTTTCTGTAGCTTTCTTAAGACCAAGGGGATCATCTGAAAGGGGGGAAAGGCGTAGCACAACTGGAATTTCCATGGCTGCGCTAATGCATCCAATCCCTCTGCCTGATCCTGCCTGTTCAGTGAGAAAAAGGCCTCTACTTTTGCATTCTTTTGGGATGCGAAAAGATCTATTTGGGGCACTCCCCATCTTTCTGTTAGTTGTTGGAAAGTCTCTACATTCAGACTCCATTCCGCTTCCAGTATTCTTTCTCTGCTCAGAAAGTCTGCTAGAAGGTTTAAATCTCCCTTCAGATGAATCGCTGTTATGGAGTTTAGCCTGTTTTCTGCCCAGGCTAGAATCTGGAGTGCCAAGGATAGCAGAGCCCTGCTCCTTGTTCCTCCCTGCCTTGATATATAAGCCACCGCTGTGGCATTGTCCGAAAGGACCTGAACATGATGGCCCCGGACTGTTCTTTCGAAGGCCCATAGACCCAAGAGAATAGCCCTCAGCTCTCTCCAATTGGAGGACTTTCTGGCTTCCCAGTCTGTCCAACTCCCCTGAGCCATCTGCTCGTCCAGGTGGGCGCCCCAACCCCAGGAACTTGCGTCTGTTGTTAATCTTTTCTGCAAAGGAAAACTCCAGAGCAGACCCCTGTTCAGGTTTGAGTGATTTCTCCACCACCAAAGCTTCCTCTGAACCCGCGCAGGTATGTTTATTAATTTTTCTAGGGACTCTCCATAGGACCAACTCGTTAAAATTGTCTGCTGGAGCTCCCTTGCATGCAGACGTGCCCACTGCACCGCTGGAATAGTCGCAGTGAGTAGCCCTAAGACCGACATAGCTGCTCTTATGGAGATTGGCATATTTGTCTGTGTCTTCTTCACTGCCCCCTGAAGCTTCTCCCTCTTCCCTTCGGGGAGAAAAATTTTCTCCTGGATGGAATCTATCGTGTAGCCCAAGAATAGTATGGTCTGAGATGGAATCAAGTTTGATTTCTCCTCGTTGATTATCCATCCTAGACCCACCAGGTGTCTCATTGTCTTTTCCAGATCTCTCACTAACAGGTCCCTTGTTTTGGCAAAAATTAGTAGATCGTCTAGATAGGGCAGGACTGATACCCCCTCTACTCTGAGTGGGGCCAAAGCCTCCGCCAGGATTTTTGTAAAAATCCTCGGAGAGGATGACAGCCCGAAGGGGAGAGCTCTGAACTGGAGATGAAGGGTAGACTCCCCTAGTTTTATCGCAAACCTTAGGTGCTTCTGAGATGTTGATGCTACTGGTACATGTAAGTATGCATCTCTCAGGTCTATGGAAGCCATAAAACATCCCGGGGTCAGGAGATTCTTCACTGAGAATATTGTGTCCATCCTGAACTTCTTGTACCTGATAGTCTTGTTTAGAATCTTCAGGTTCAGAATGAGCCTGAATTTTCCCGACGGTTTCTTCACAAGAAATATGTGCGAATAGCACCCCTGTTCTAATTCCCCGGGGGGCACTTTCACGATCACCCTTTGTAGCATCAAGTCCTTCAGGATAGCTGTCATTGCTAGTGACTTTTCTGAGTCTCGGGGAGCCTGGGTTATGTAAAAACGCACAGGAGGAGGTTGAGAAAATTCCAGCCTGTAACCCTCCAAGATGGTCTTGAGGATAAACTGGCTGCTTGTTATAGTCCTCCACTGTAAAAAGAAGGTCTGTAACCTTGCTCCCACCGTTGGGTGACCGTCACTGGGTTTTTGGGGTTGTGGTAGGGGGGCGAAAAAGTACTCCTGACTTACCCCTCCCTCTTTGAGACTTCCAAGGCCTTTTGTAGCCTGCCTCCTTGGTATCTGGGGTTTTCCGAAAAGCACGAAAATTTTTGTTGCCTTGCGGAAGTACCTTCTTCTTTATAGGGAAAGCCTTCTTTTTGTCAGCTGTTCTGTCAAGAATAGCTTCCAGCCCAGGGCCAAACACTAGATCACCTTCAAAGGGTAAACCGCATAATTTAGTCTTTGAAGCAGTATCTCCTGTCCATGTCTTGACCCATAACGCCCTGCGAGCTGAGTTTATCAGAGCTGTGGATCTGGCTGACATCCTGATTGACTCCGCTGAGGCATCTGCTATATACCCTACCGCTTTTGATAACACCGGGAGCGTATCAAGCAGATCCTTACGAGGCGTCCCTGCCTCAATGTGGACTTTCAGCTGCTCCAGCCAGTGTTCCAGATTTCTGGCTACCACCGTTGAGGCCATGGCAGGCTTCAAATTTGCTAAAGAAGAATCCCATGCCTTCCTTAATAGGGAGTCTGCCTTTTTGTCCATGGTATCTTTAAGGATACCCATGTCCTCAAAGGCCAGGTCTGTATTCCTAGATACCTGGGAAAAAGCTGCGTCTAGTCTTGGCTTTTTATTCCAAATATGCGAGCTATCCTCATCAAACGGAAACCTTCGCTTGAGGGATTTAGAAAAAAAGGGGGCTCTCTCTGGATCCTTCCACTCCCTCTTAATGGTCTCTGATAGGAATTTATGTACAGGAAAAACCCTGTGTTTTTCCTCCCCAAGGCCTTGGAACATCTTATCGTGTAGGGATAGCTGAGCCTTATCCTCTGTGATGTTAAGGGTAGTATGAATTGTTTTTAGTAGATCATCTACCTCCTCAAGGGATAACTTGTACCTAGAAGAAGGAGAAGAAGCTTCATTTACGTCTTCTGCTTCCTCATCCGAATTTAGTAAAATGTTACTTTCCTCCTCCTCTGAGTCACTGCCCCCTCTGGATGCTGAAACAGAGGATTGAGAATGCGGCACCACACTGCTATGCGCCGTTGAACGCTTATCTAGGTAGGACCTGAAGGACTCAAAGGTGTCTGCCAGTTCCTTCCTGAAAGAGCTTAGCAATTCGCTTTGCTGAGCTGCAGGACTAGCAGGAGCTGTCTCCTCCTTAACTATGTCCGAAATGCAAGATTTGCATAATATTTTGGGCCAGGAATCCCTCAGTAACCCCTTACAAGAGGGACATTTCCTTTTAACAATAGGGGAGACATGCTTAGTCTTTTCTTTAGCCTTCTGCAATATCCCAAGGGAAAAAAGACAATTGCTGAACCATGTTTCACAAACAACAGCTTACATGCTGTATAAAAAAGGAACACAGAAAAAAACACCACCAAGGAAGTTAACCCCTTAACACCTATGATCTGTTCCACAGCCGGTGAATCACCCCACAGATCCACCTAAAAACATAATTAGTCACTTATCCCTCCTTTAGTACTCAGGATCAAGTGATCTGCAGGCTCCCCTTTTTTTTTTTTTTTTTTTTAGGGAAGGGATAATATATAAACATTATAAATGCCCATAGAGTAAAGACAGAGACCAGTATCCCTGCTTACCTGAGCCTGGCTGATTGTTGTGGCTCCTGCTCCTGCCACCGCCGTCTGATCGTCCTCCATCATTGACAGGACACACAGCGGCGTCTGTGCTTTTTTATTTGATTTTCCCGGGCCGCTCACCGCTGTGAGGGCCGGAAATGACATCAGCCGTGGAGACCGCCCCCTCCTCCTGCGTTCCAGCGGCCGGAACCGGAAACCGCGTCGCGCCGCTCGAGGCCCCGCCCCCGGTCGGAAATGACACGCTTCCGAACCCGGAAGGCGTGCGGCCCGTGGAATAGACGCCGCTCTATCCCAAAAGCCCTGCCACCGGTCTGTAGGAGCGGGACCCTCGCAGCCTGGCTCTCGCCGAGCATGAAGAGGAGGAGGCACCGGAGAATCCCCCACACGTCAGGGAGGATGCTGGGCTGTCTTAGGAAGAGAAGAAAAAAACGATCCGGTATGCCCATACTTTCACCACCTGGAGAAAGCGCAGCACACCCCTGGTTCCCTGCAGCGCTTCCACCATGGCGGAGGAAACACTACAACTGAGGCCATGGTGGAAGTGTCCGGTCTTTAAAGAAACTGACTGCAGTGTTTCCTGGGAAAGTGGGTGGAGCTGCGCTCTCTCCAGGTGCTGTCCTGAAAGACGAGGGGAGAAATCTCTTTTCCTCTAGACGTAAAGAGTGTCCCCCTTCTCCTAAAGTAAATAACTCGACACCAAGTTCACTATATGGACCCCTTATGTATTTATACATGGAGATCATATCCCCCCTTATGTATTTATACATGGAGATCATATCCCCCCCTTATGTATTTATACATGGTGATCATATCCCCCCTTATGTATTTATACATGGAGATCATATCCCCCCCTTATGTATTTATACATGGAGATCATATCCCCCCCTTATGTATTTATACATAGAGATCATATCCCCCCTTATGTATTTATACATAGAGATCATATCCCCCCTTATGTATTTCTACATGGAGATCATATCCCCCCTTATGTATTTATACATGGAGATCATATCCCCCCCTTATGTATTTATACATGGAGATCATATCCCCCCTTATGTATTTATACATGGAGATCATATCCCCCCTTATGTATTTATACATGGAGATCATATCCCCCCTTATGTATTTATACATGGAGATCATATCCCCCCTTATGTATTTATACATGGAGATCATATCCCCCCTTATGTATTTATACATGGAGATCATATCCCCCCTTATGTATTTATACATGGAGATCATATCCCCCCTTATGTATTTATACATGGAGATCATATCCCCCCTTATGTATTTATACATGGAGATCATATCCCCCCCTTATGTATTTATACATGGAGATCATATTCCCCCTTATGTATTTATACATGGAGATCATATCCCCCCTTATGTATTTATACATGGAGATCATATCCCCCTTATGTATTTATACATGGAGATCATATCCCCCCTTATGTATTTATACATGGAGATCATACCCCCCCTTATATATTTATACATGGAGATCATATCCCCCCTTATGTATTTATACATGGTGATCATATCCCCCTTATATATTTATACACGGAGATCATATCCCCCCCTTATGTATTTATACACAGTGATCATATCCCCCTTATGTATATATACATGGAGATCATATCCCCCCCTTATGTATTTATACATGGAGATCATATCCCCCCCTTATATATTTATAAATGGAGATCATATCCCCCCCTTATATATTTATACATGGTGATCATATCCCCCCTTATGTATTTATACACAGTGATCATATCCCCCCTTATGTATATATACATGGAGATCATATCCCTCCTTATGTATTTATACATGGAGATCATATCCCCCCCTATGTATTTATACAAGGAGATCATACCCCCCTTATGTATTTATACATGGAGATCATATCCCCCCTTATGTATTTATACATGGTGATCATATCCCCCCTTTATGTATTTATACATGGTGATCATATCCCCCCTTATGTATTTATACATGGAGATCATATCCCCCCTTATGTATTTATACATGGAGATCATATCCCCCTTATGTATTTATACATGGAGATCATATCCCCCCTTATGTATTTATACATGGAGATCATATCCCCCCTCATGTATTTAAACATGGAGATCATATCCCCCCTTAACCTCCTCTTCTTAAGAGTGAATAGATTCAGTTCCTCTAATCTTTCCTCATAGCTGAGCTCCTCCATGCCTCTTATCAGTTTAGTTGCCCTTCTCTGCACTTTCTCCAGTTCCCCGATATCCTTTTTGAGAACTGGAGCCCAAAACTGAACTGCATATTCCAGATGAGGTCTTACTAATGATATCTCTCTCTCTGGAGTCCATACCTCTTATACAAGAAAGGACTTTGCTCCCTTTGGAAACCGCAGCTTGGCATTGCATGTTATTATTGAGCTTATGATCTACCAAAACTCCCAGATCCTTCTCCACTACGGATCCCCCCAGTTGTACTCCCCCTAGCATGTATAATGTATATTCTTAGCCCCCAAGTGCAGAACTTCACATTTATCAACATTAACCACCGTCGTTATACGTCGGCTGTTTGAAGAGGAGTATCGTTGTTATGGCAGCAGCTAGCTGCCATAACCCCGGTATCCTCTTCTTCAGCGGGTGGTTCGGTTTCAGATAAAAGTGGTCTCTGCGGCGGATTCGCTGCAAGATCACTTATCGGCGGCGGGAGAGGGACCCCCCCACTCCCGCCGCGCTCTGGTGCCCTTCGCCGCTAACCCAATCCGTCTGCAGCAGCGGAGACGATCGGATCTTCTCCCTTGCTGGCCATGGAGACGAGTGAGAGGAAGATGGCCCCCACCCATCTCCATAACATTGCAGGGCGGAAGCGACGTCAAAACATCACTTCCGCCCGTAGCCCTTAAAGGGCAATTTTTTTTTTTTTTTTTTTAAATGACAATGATAATGATATTGTTAAAAATGATATTTTTAAAAACGGTGGACTGTCCTCTTTCGGATAAAAGTGGTCTCAGCAGCGGATTCGCTGCAAGATCACTTTTATCACCCCCCCCTCCCGCCACGCTCCGGTCGTCTCTGCCGCTTACCGGAGTAGTCAGTAGCAGCGGAGCCAATCGGTTCCTCTCCCTTCACTGTCTGGATGCTGAGTGAGGGGAAGATGGCCCCCGCTCCGCTCCATAGCATTGGAGGGTGGAAGTGACGTCAAACGTCACTCCCACTCCTAAAGGTGAATTTTATTTATTTTTTTTTAATTAAATTAATTTTTTTTATTGCATTTTAGTGTAAATATGAGATCTGAGGTCTTTTTGACCCCCCAGATCTGATATTTAAGAGGACCTGTCATGCTTTTTTCTATTACAAGGGATGTTTACATTCCTTGCAATAGGAATAAAAGTGACACAATGTATTTTTTTTTTTTATGTATTTATATATGGTGATCATATCCCCCATTTATGTAATTATATATGGTGATCATATCCCCCCTTATGTATTTATATATGGTGATCATATCCCCCTTAGGTATTTATATATGGTGATCATATCCCCCCTTATGTATTTATATATGGTGATCATATCCCCCTGACCTTTTTTACTATTAATATATTTGAAGTATTTTTGGGGGTTTGTCCATTCTTTTGTAATCTGTTGTTCGTTTTGATTTCCTTTTTACATATTCCGTTATATTCTTTGTAACATTTAAATGATGATAGTGTTCCTTCATTTTTATATTTTTTAAAAGCACTTTTCTTATAAATTTATAAATTTATAGCTTTTTTAACTTTGGCCGTGAATCACACAGGTTTTATTTTTAGTCTTTTAAACCAGTGGTCATCAACTCCTGTCCTCAGGGCCCACCAACAGGCCAGGTTTGCAAGATAACTGAAATACATGACAGGTGATATCATTTGCTGCTCAGTGATTGCAGTATTCTAGTCTGCATTTCCCCCAAGGTGATGGCCTGTTAGTGGGCCCTGAGGACAGGGTTGATGACCACTGTTTTAAACGTATTGTCCATGGGAACATACTTTGCAATGAGTTCACAAACACTCATACCCATTTCTTTTCTGTGTTCATTGATGCCAATATTCCCTCCCAGTCTAAGTCCTGGAGAGCAGCCCTCATCCTTGGAAAATTTGCTCTCTTAAAGTTAAATGTTTTTATCTTTCCCGTATGTGTTTTTTGCTTACGGTTAACATCAAATAAAATCATGTTATGATCACTGCTACCCAGATGTTCTTTTATCTGAACATTATTAATAAGCTCTACAAGATTTGAGATTACCAGGTCCAGCAGATCTTCATTCCTAGTTGGGGCCTCAATAAACCGGACCATAAAATTGTCCTGTAATATCGTTCCAAAATGAAGGAATCCCTGGTTGTCACCAGAACTAGTGTCCCCACTGGAAGATTTCCCTGCTATTCCTGTTTTGGTAACAACCCAAAATTTAGGATTTGCTTTCGTATTTGGTTATAACTTTTGCCAGAACAAGTAAAGAAGGTGAATCTTCCTAACGGGGACACAGACAGCAGTAAAAACCTGGCAGGGGTTCTAATCCTTCTCCACTCTATACAAAATATATGATGGAAGTGATCCAGCATCCCTTGGATTGCTTCTACAGACCCCTGAAATGTGTGACCCCCTCTCCATGTGTTCCAGGCTCAACTATCCCACCTGAGGTTTTGGGTGGAAGAGGATTTGTGTTAGGACAGGGGATATGAGGGAGGGGGGAGAGGAGTTGTGCTAGGGAAGGGAATGGAGGGAGAATTTGTGCTAGGGGAGTGGATGGGGAGGGAAGAGGATTTGTGCTAAGAGAAGTGATGGGGGGGGGGGGGGGGGATTTGGGTGGAGGTAGAGGATTTGTGCTAGGAGAGGGGATAAGGGGGGGGGGGGATTTGTGCTGGGAGAGGGGATTTGGGTGGGAGAAGAGGATTTGTGCTAGGAGAGAGGATGGGGGAGGGGATTTGTACTAGAAGAGGGTATTTCGGTGGGAAAAGAGGGATTTATGCTAGGAGAGTGGATGGAGGTGGGGGGAGTTGTGCTAGTAGAGGGGAGGGAGGATTTGTGCTAGGAGGTGGAATTTTTTGGGGGGGGATTTGTGCTGGGAGAGGGGAAAGGGGGGGGGATTTGAAGTGTTGGTAGTTTACAATCCTAGCAATGCCTTTCCTAGTCTTTTTTATTTATTTTTTGTTATTGCCATGTGTGTCTCCGTCAGGGAGATTCACATTGATCTGATCACCAATGTCGCCGGGATTAAAAGTGAGGCAATGGAACCTCCACTTTTCAGATTTGGCACCTTTCAGGGGGGAGCAGATATCTGTCTAATACAGGTATTTGCTCCCACTTCCGGGCATAGATCGCCGCAGTATCTGCGGTGATCTACGCCATGTCTGGCCCCTCCTCCGCCCCCCGCTGTCTTCTGGGAGACATACAGGTCCCGGAAGACAGCAGGGACCAGTGAGATCGCGCAGTAGGGAACCAGGCTGTGAAGCCGCAAGGCTTCACTTCCTGATTCCCTTACCGAAGATGGTGGTGTCTGCATCTGGGAGCCGAGGGACAGATCAGCTTCGGGTGAGGACATGGCGGGCGCCCTGGGCAGCCAAGTGTCCAAATATTAAAAGTCAGCAGCTGCAGTATTTGTAACTGCTGACTTTTGATTTAATTTTTTTCGGCGGAACTCTGCTTTTATTACTTTTTCCTTTTTTCAATCCCATCTAAAAGCATACCGGTCCTAAGCTTTGACCCTGACACTAACATGGACCAAGTGCTGATCTAGATATTTTATCTTTATTCATGCACATTAGAAAGCTAAAATCTGCTTTAGAAGCGCTGGACAAAAAAAACCACAGTAATGTTTTAGCGTTTTTTTTACCGGCATTTAGCCGTGTTTAGCCCAGTGTGTAATCTACATTTAGTAGCTTCAGCGTTAAGGCGTGGGGGTCGCCGGCGTCCTTAACAACCAGTGAATAGCTGGTTTCTAAGGAGCGGGCCAGGAAACAGCCGCTGCATCCACAGATGAGTCATCAGCTGTCAGCGGGGTTCCCCACTGACAGCTGAATGTAAAAAAAAAAAAAAAACGGCAAAACAAAAATGTGAAATGGGGGTCTGGTATGGATTTTAAGGGGAACCCCACGCCAAAATAAATCAAATAAAAGCATCCCCCACCAAAAAAATAAAACAACATACCAGACCCTTAGGTCTGATAATATGGATTTTGAGGGGAACCCCCATACCAAAACGTAAAAAAAAACCCAAAAACACCACACAACATGGGGTTCCCCCCACCAAAAAAAATCCATACCAGACCCTTATCCAAGCATGCAGCCTGGCAGGTCAGGAAAATGGGTGGACAAACAAGCGTGGCCCCTACCTAATGAACCATACCAGGACACATGCTCTCAACATGGGGCGCCCCAAAGCACCTTGTCACCATATTGATAGGGACAAGGGCCTCATTCCCACAACCCTGGCCGGTGGTTGTGGGGGTCTGCAGGCCGGGGGGGGGCTTATTGGAATCTGGAAGGACCCCCAAGATCCCAGTCTCCCACCCCCCATGTGAATGAGTAGGGGTACCCGTACTCGTTCACCAAAAAAGTGTAAAAAGTAACTAAAAACCACAAAACAAGTTGTTGTTTCCTTTTGAAAAATCAAAAATATAAAAAAGCGCACTGCCGATCCCTGCATTCTGAGCGCAACGCACTCCTGATCCCTGCATTCTGAACATAACGCACTTCCGATCCCTGCATTCTGATTGTAACGCGCTCCCGATCCCTGCATTCTAAACACAACGCACTCCCGATCCCTGAATTCTGAGCACAACGCACTGCTGATCCCTGCATTCTGAGCGCAACGCACTCCTGATCCCTGCATTCTGAACGTAATGCACTTCCGATCCCTGCATTCTGAGCACAACGCACTCCCAATCCCTGCATTCTGAGCACAACGCACTCCCGATCCCTGCATTCTAAACACAACGCACTGCTGATCCCTGCATTCTGAGCACAACGCACTGCAGATCCCTGCATTCTGAGCGCAACGCACTCCTGATCCCTGCATTCTGAACGTAATGCACTTCCGATCCCTGCATTCTGAGCACAACGCACTCCCAATCCCTGCATTCTGAGCACAACGCACTCCCGATCCCTGCATTCTGAACGTAACGCATTTCCGATCCCTGCATTCTGATTGTAACGCGCTCCCGATCCCTGCATTCTGAGCACAACGCACTCCAATCCCTGCATTCTGAGCACAACGCACTCCAATCCCTGCATTCTGAGCGCAACGCACTCCTGATCCCTGCATTCTGAGCATAACGCACTCCCAATCCCTGCATTCTGATTGTAACGCACTTCCAGTCCCTGCATTCTGATTGTAACGCACTCCCGATCCCTGCATTCTGAGCACAACGGACTGCCGAACCCTGCATTCTGAGCACAACGCACTCTGATCCCTGCATTCTGAGCGCAACTCACTCTGATCCCTGCATTCTGAGCGCAACTCACTCTGATCCCTGCATTCTGAGCGCAACTCACTCTGATCCCTGCATTCTGAGCGCAACTCACTCTGATCCCTGCATTCTGAGCGCAACTCACTCTGATCCCTGCATTCTGAGCGCAACTCACTCTGATCCCTGCATTCTGAGCGCAACGCACTCCTGATCCCTGCATTCTGAACGTAACGCACTTCCGATCCCTGCATTCGGATTGTAATGCACTCCCGATCCATGCATTCTGATTGTAATGCACTCCCGATCCCTGAATTCTGATTGTAATGCACTCCCGATCCCTGCATTCTGATTGTAATGCACTCCCGATCCCTGCATTCTGAGCACAACGCACTGCCGATCCCTGCATTGTGAGCACAACGCAGTCCTGATCCCTGCAATCTGAGCACAATGCACTGCCGATCCCTGCATTGTGAGCACAACGCAGTCCTGATCCCTGCATTCTGAGCACAACGCACTGCCGATCCCTGCATTGTGAGCACAACGCAGTCCTGATCCCTGCATTCTGAGCGCAACGCACTCCCAATACCTGCATTCTGAACGTAACGCACTTCCGATCCCTGCATTCTGAACGTAACGCACTTCCGATCCCTGCATTCTGATTGTAACGCACTTCCGATCCCTGCATTCTGATTTTCAAGTAGATCTCCATCTCTCTAAGGTTGCCTACCTCTGCCCTAATGCAATAGGCTGCAATATGGTGACTGGTCTTGACTCCGCCCCTCCTGTAGTTTTCTGTAGTGGGTGGAGCCTGCTGGGCCCCTCCCACAGCTTTGCTCTTTCTCTCCTTATGCAGGATGACTGGTCTCGTCTCCGCCCCTCCTGTAGTTTTCTGTTATTCGTGGAGCCTTCTGGGCCCCTCCCACAGCTCTGCTTTCTCTCTCCTTGTGCAGGGTGACCGGTCTTACTCCACCTCCTCCTGTAGTTTTCTGTAGTGGGTGGAGCCTGCTGGGCCCCTCCCACAGCTCTGCTCTCTCTCCTTATGCAGAGTGACTGGTCTTGTCTCCACCCCTCCTGTAGTTTTTTGTCATGGGTGGAGCCTTCTGGGCCCCTCCCACAGCTCTGCTGTTTCTCTCTCCTTGTGCAGGATGACTGGTCTTGTCTCCGCCCCTCCTGTAGTTTTCCGTAGTAGGTGGAGCCTGCCATTGATTATGTCA
Organism: Lithobates clamitans; assembly: GCA_037952925.1. Taxonomy (NCBI): domain Eukaryota; kingdom Metazoa; phylum Chordata; class Amphibia; order Anura; family Ranidae; genus Lithobates; species Lithobates clamitans. Next base: position 2,145 of record JBBGZY010001985.1, on the reverse strand, counting down.
CGGCCACTTTTTACAAAGTAATATCTGGGTTTGTAAAGGCATTTAATGCTCACAAAGTGGATTTATATCCTTTCTGCCTTTTGAAGAATATTTAAACGGAGCATTTTTATGGAGGGGATTTGGCTTTAATAATGTAAAACCGATACAGATCTGGGGTGCATTTGATGCTTCCCTGGAGAAGACTGCGAAGGATCGCACATCAAACACCGAAACACTTCTGATTTTTTGTTATGTTATGTGTGATTTTTCTGTTTAATAACTAGGCCACTCGGCTCAGAATCTCTTGCATTGCTTGCAAAAAAAAAGAAAAAAAAAAAAAAAAGAATAATTCAATTAATACATTTTTAAAATTTGCATAGCGTGTGACCGCTACAGTGTACGGAGCCCAGCGATGATCCTGAGAACACGAAATATCACTGAAATGTACATGTCTACGCCAGCAGCGGTGAGGCCTCTGAACACCGTGGGCGGGTGATATCATCACCTAGATAAGGTTACTGCAATTCAGAGGGCAGAAAAAAAAAAAAATTCAAACGGAAAATGAAATAAAGAGAAAAAAGAACAAAAAAAAAAAAAAAAACGCAAACTGAAAGCGTAATACTTCCTGAGTGAAAGTACAGGTACTCGAGGTGCTCACTTACGTCACAACGCGTCATGTCAACATTCCCGATACTTTATTTTGGGTCGGTGACTCAACAAGCGGTGAGAGAGATCGGCAACAGGCATGGGCGGAGTCATCTCAGCAAATAATAATAAAAAAAAAAAAAATCAAATAATGGGATTTTGCGGCCAAACTGCTGATTCCGATACTTCGGGATAAAAACGCACTGTGCCACTTTAAAAAAAATAAATAAAAAAAGTTACATTTATTACATTTAGGGGTTACATTTTTTTTTTTTTTATAAATGTTGGACATACGTCAATGACATTTGCCCAGCTCTTATGCTAAACAAAGTGGTCTTGAGGCCTGACAAAGGAGCCGGGCAGCTCAGAAACACGTAGCCACGCCCCCATTCAGCTCTCTGCTCTGACATCACTTCCTGTCATCCCTGCTCTGCGCTCCATTCGCTTTCTGGTTGCTGAGGCTTTTCATTCCATCCACAGTCAGTGGTGGGGCCCTTTTACCTTCTGGACTGTACAGACTGATCCCGGGTGCAGATTTATCAGCCGCAGATGATGGTTTTGTGACATGCGCTTACTTTTATTACCACGTGTGAGTTGCCACTTTGGTTTTTCTATAGCAAAGTTTTAGTTTTTTTTGCATTAATACACTCAGATTAGTGCCCCCTGTTTACTTACAACCAATTGGAAAGTCCCTATAACCTTTACTCTTGACACAACCAGTGGAAAGAACATACCCAACTCGTTTCGGGGCCCAAAGAAGCCTTCATCAGGGCTCGGGACTTGGTTGTTAAAGAGGGGTTGTAAAGCCTCACAGTTTTTTACTTTAATGCATTAAGGTGAAAAAACTTTTGTGCTGCAGACCCCCCCCCAACTCCCCTTTTTCTTACCTGAGCCCAATTGTTCCAGCAACGGGGACAAGCACAGCAGCTCTACCCGCTGTCTCTGCCCTCATTGGATAGATTGATAGCAGCGGGAGCCATTGGCTTCCGCTGCTGTCAATGTTGATGGACGCAGCAGCAGGACTCATGAGTGGCCCCATGGAAAGCGGCTCTCCGTGGGGGGGCACTCGAGAAGAGGAGGAGCCAGGAGCACCGCGGGGGGACCCCAGAAAAGGAGGATCGGGGGCCACTCTGAACAAAACCTTATACAGAGGAGGTAAGTATAACATGTACGTTATTTAAAAAAAAACAAAACAAAAAAAAAACAAAGAAAGCTTTACAATCACTTTAAAGAGTTCCAGTGTGGACTGTGCTGTTGTTGGACAAACATCAAGAGCATTTTACCCAGCCCTCACTTTATTCTGAGTGTAGTATTGCAAAAAAAAAATGCAACGAATAAAAACAAAGTGGCCTCGAGGCTTGACAAAGGAGCTGGGTAGCCCAGAAACACAGAGCCACGCCCCTCTTCAGCTCCCTGCTCTGACATCACTTCCTGTCAGCTTCTGCTCTGCATTCTCTTCCTGGTTGCTGAGGCTTATCGTTCCATCCACAGCCAGTGGCGGGGCCCTCTTACCTTCTGGAC